>JAODAL010074822.1:0-14230 GCA_025379985.1 Phyllomedusa bahiana
TTTTTCTGTATCCTATTGTGAGTACAAAGTGGGTCTTTGAACAAAGATGGGCTGCCCCAAAAGTGAACAAAACCTACTTAAATTGTGTACGGATAAAAAACGTGGTTTTTGCCCTATAAATACACCTGCGGTGACTAGAAAAGTTTGTATCCTATTGTGAGTACAAAGTGGGTCTTTAAAACAAAACTGAGCTGTGCCAAAGTGAAAAAAAAACTAATTAAATTGTGTACAGATAATAAAAGGTGAGTTTTGCACCTATCAAATACACCTGCAGTTACTAGAAAAGATCTGTATCCTAATATAAGTATATGCTGCACAAAATACAAGCTAATATTTCACCAAAAACTGTTAATAAAAAACCCATTTCAATGACGGTCAAAACAGAGTCTGGGCTGCACAATATCCACTCTCCTTTCAAAAGCCTGCCTGCCAGCCTGTCTGTCTGTGTTCGCCCGCACCCCCGGCTCCTCCTCCCCCCGCGGCTGTACAGCGCTAGATGCTCCTTTGAATTCTCAGCCTAAGTAACTAAAAACTGAAATTCTCTAATCCACCTATGTTCTAATGTTCACAGCTAAAAGCATAGTTGCCTGTGTGAACAAAGAGAACTGTTTTGCTGAGCTTTATTGAGAGAGACCTAGCACACATCCTGCTCTTATGAGACACAGACACACACTGATGCTGAACAGGAAGGGCTGTTCTATGTAAAACGAGGTCATGTGATTTTTCCAGCCAATCACAACCATACACATCCCAATCATGATGTCGCACACCCAGCTCACGCTGCTCTATTCTCTAAGCTGATTTGTTGGCCGCCAAAATGACAGGAAGCGCCGAAAATGGCGCGATATTAATAGATTATGTGCAGATTTTCACCTAAGTTATTGCGTGATCGAAAATTTCCGATCAACATAAAAACCGTGCCGATTTCAACTTTGTCGATAATAATCGCTCAACACTAGTTATTTACTTTATGTAATTGTTCCTTTGTTTTTGCAACGCCCAGAAAAAGTATTCTGCTATGTCATTATTTATTTAACAAAAAGTAAGCCAAAATGGAAATTCCATGTGTGAAAAATTATATACACCCCATGAATCAATAACTTGTAGAACAACCTTTAGCAGCAATAATTTGATTATTTTCTTTTTCATCCGGCGACAACTAGATGCCGGTCCCTACCCTGAGTAAGTGCAAACACCAGACAAGACAGACAAACACAATAGTAGAGTATTCAACAGGAATGGATCAGAACTAGGAAGAACAAACAGTACCAAATCAATCAGCAGAAAACATAAGTCAATAGGCAGGCAAAAGTTCATAAATCTAAGTGAAATAATAGGTATACAAATGCGCACTAGCTCAAGCCAAGACTATCACCAGCAAAGAACTCCCGTCAGGAGGGATTCTATATAGGAAGTCAGGGCTCTCTGACATTCAGAACACAGCCTGAGTGGTGAAGACAAGGCCAGCAGCAGCAGATGCATGTGGCATGGAACCTGTCAATCCTAATTAGCAGAACTGACAAATTAGTGTTCAGACTGGAAACACAGAAATTTGTAAATGTTACCAAGATAATGGCCAAAAGTGCACCCTCTGCTTTATCTCCTGGACAGAAGAATGCATTGAGGTCCGAGCAGACGTGGTCGTGACACATATATAAATGATGCTCTTTAGTTTTAAATTCAAGGGGTTGTCTCACTATGCTGTTTCTCAGAGCCAAAGGCAGCTTCAAAATCACTCTTCCTCCCTCTTACTGATTAGACTGTGAGTGGTTATATAGCAGTGATTAGCATATCAGCTCTGTATTCCCAGCTCTTCTAATTTCACTGGTATGGCTGCAGGCTATGTGATCTATTGTGCAGAGGGCTTCATAACTCAAAGTAAACAATCAAAACTAATAAATCTCCTTAGTTAGAGATAACACACACTGTTCTCAAGTAGTCCTGTGTGCAGACATGTGATGACATCATTCCCGTCACTCTCAGATAAGACAAAGAGCATAAAGACAAAGGGAGAGCAGAATGGTAACCAGAGTAAACTGTGTGCACTCAGAACAGATACAATCTCTCTTCTGTTCAGGGAAAAATCAAAAGAGGAATGTATTTTGAAGAAGTCTTGATCTAATCTTCTCTACATGTTGAAAGCTAATCATTGTAGTGAGACCACTCCTTTAATTCTAGAATAAAAGTGAAGTTTTAGAAACTTTTTCACATCTAGATGTTAGGAATTATAGCTAGAGTGGCATATAAGGATTTGGTTGTTGATTTTTTATAACCTTGTGGCAAAATGTTTATGTCATGCTTGATAATAATCTATTAATCAAGGGCGTTTGATTAGCAACACCTAGCTGCTACTGATCTACTTAATTCTCATGAAATCAGTAAGGGTGTGCTTAATTATTTACACACTGATTTTGCATTTTGGTCTAGTTTTTGTAAAATAATTACCCAGTGGAAGAAACTTTTGTGTGTTGTTCATCTGAGGATGCATTTACCGAATTTAAACAATGTTTTATGTCCTGATACATAAACCATATAATTCAAAGAGGGTGTATTTTTTTTCTCATGACTGTACCCTTATACAATGGGGAAAATAAGAATTCAATACACTGGCAATTTTGCAAGTTTTCCCACCTACAAAAAATGGGGAGGTCTGTAATGTTTATTGTAGGTAGGTAGAATCTAAAACAAATCCAGAAAATCACACTGTATGATTTTTAAGTAATTAATTTACATTTTATTGCATAAGTATTTGATACAATAGAAAATGATTTTATATCTGGTACAGAAATGTTTATTTGCAATTACAGAGGTCAGATGTTTTCTGTAGTTCTTGATGAGGATTACACACACTGCAGCAGGGATTTTGGCCCATTCCTCCCTACAGATCTTCCCCAGAGCTTTCAGGTTTGGGGCTGTCTCTGGGCTACATTGAGTTTCAGCTCCCTCCAAAGATTTTCAATTGGGTCCAAGTCTGGAGACTGACTAGGCCATTCCAGAACCTTCCTTTATTGCCCTGCCTGTGTGTTTCGGGTCATTGTCCTGCTGGAAGACCCATCCACGATCCATCTTTAATGCTCTTACTGAGGGAGGGAAGGAGGTTGTTGGCTGAAATCTCACGATAAATGGTCCCATCCACCTTCCCTTCAATACAGTGCAATTGCCCTGTCTCCTTTACAGAAAAGCACCCCCAAATTATGTTTCCACCCCATGCTTCATGGTTGAAACAGCGTTCTTGGGGTTGTACTCATCTTTCTTCTTTCTCCAACCATAGCGAGTGGAGTTGAATACCACAAATTTCTATGATCACATGACCTTCTCCCATAGATTATCCAGCTGGTCATTGCTGGTGGGACTTTGCTTGCCCTGCAGGATTTTAATCCATAATGGCATAGTACCGCCAATCTTTGAGACTGTGGTCCCAGCTCTATTCAGGTCATTGACCAAGTCCTCCATGTAGTTCTGGACTGATTCCTGACCTTTCTCTGAATAATCCTTACCCCATGATGCGAGATCTTGCAAGGAGGTCCAAATCATGGACGATTGACAGTCATCTTGTGTTTCTTCCATTTTCTAATAATTACGCCAATGGTTGTTGCTTTCTCACAAAGCTGTTTGCCTATTGTCCTGTAGCCCAGGGCTCCACAACTCTGGTCCTCAAAGCCCACCCACAAGTCTTGTTTTCAGGATATCCCACAGAGTGCACTGACAATAATGAAATCACCGGTGCAATGCTAAGGAAAGCCAGAAAACATGACCTGCTGGTGGGCCTTGAGGACTGGAGTTGAGGACCTCTGCTGTAGCCCATCCCAGCCTTGTGCAGGTCTAAAATTTTGCCCCTGGTATCTTTAGACAGCTCTTTGGTCTTGGCCATAGTGGAGAAGTTGGAGTATGATTGATTGTGTGGACAGGTGTCTTTTAAACAGGTAACATGTTTAAATAGGTGCAATAAATACAGGTAATGAGTGCAAAGTAGGAGAGCTTCTTAAAGAAAAACTAGCAAGTCTGTGATAGCCAAAATTCTTGATAGTTGGTGGGTTACTTATTTGATTAAACAAAATGCTAATTAGTTATTTAAAAATCATACACTGTGGTTTTATGGATATTTTATTTTGGATTCTGTCTTTCACAGTTGAAGTGTAGCTACGATAAAAGTTGCAGTCCTCTCCATTCTTTGTAGGTGGGAAGACTGGCAAAATAGCCAGTATATCAAATACTTATTTTTCCCACTGTATAGGTATATGCACTAATTAAGCCCTTATCTCATGACCATACATGTAAGGGGTTATGGACTTAATTAACATAAACCCCTAAAGGTGTAAAAACTATCAGGCATTAACTATCGATCACTTGATCCCTGTTTCAGATACCACTTTCTTATTGCACCTTACTGCATATGCTATAGGCCTATAGTCATTAATCAGTCACACTCCCCTCCAAACAATTGTTGTAAGATCTCTCCCATGTTAACAAATGTTCCTACTTGACATATACAGTGAAGGAAATAATTATTTGTTCCCTTGCTGATTGTGTAAGTTTTTCCACTGACATAGATATGAACAATCTATAATTTTAAAGGTAGGTTTATTTTAACATCGAGAGATAGAATATCAAAATAGAATATAAAAGCTGCAGGAGGAGGCCATGAGGGCCCAGGCTGAAACCAATGCCCTGCTCATAGAAGCTAACTGTCTTACCTTAAAGGAACATCAACACATTAATAAGCAGCTCCAAGAGCAAGTCCTGGCTGTGGCGCAAAATATGCAGAGAACGCCAAGCTCGCTTACCACCACCCGTGCTGCCGTACAGTCTTCCTTGCAGAAAATGAGGTACAATACGTTAGGCCTCCCCGGGTCTTTGAAAGAGTGGCAGAGCAAGAGAAATCCCGTGCCAGGGGTCTGAAGTGCTGCCGCCTTTCCAAAACTGGGA
Organism: Phyllomedusa bahiana; assembly: GCA_025379985.1. Taxonomy (NCBI): domain Eukaryota; kingdom Metazoa; phylum Chordata; class Amphibia; order Anura; family Hylidae; genus Phyllomedusa; species Phyllomedusa bahiana. Next base: position 4,927 of record JAODAL010074822.1, read on the forward strand.
GCCGCAAAAGGCGTTTTTCGATCTCAGTGAAAAAGACGCCATGGACTATTTAAGTTAAAAAAGGGGATCCTGGCTCGCTTGGGGGGGAAAAACAGAATGTGCGGCCCCGGGGGTGCAAACTGGATTTTTTTGACCATCTCCCGCGGCTCTCAGATGAAACCCTTTATCCACTTGGTGAAAAAATGGCTACAACCCGAGGATTTTAAACCCCTGCGAAATAGTGGAAAAAAGTCTTCTTGGACAAGTTTGTCGGTTTTTGCCTCCTGGGAACAGCAGGGGTTGGAAAAGGTGCCTAAAAGAGCTGAGAAATTTTTTAACCTGTTTAAAAAGGTACAAACCCACGAGGATTTTGATTCAAGCCTTCCCCTGGGACGCCTAATCCCGGGGACAGACATGTCAAAACATCTGGTAAATTGTCCCATTTTAAAAGGGGGGGTAAAAAGTGCCCCAAAAGGGTCGGGTCTCAGGGGGGGACTCTTGGGAAGGAAAGGACCCAAATGGCAGCTCGGCCAGGGGAAGAGTTCGGGAGACCGGGGCCACAACGTGCTGGGGTGTCACAACCTGGATTGTTGCTGTGAATGTCCCTTACAATTGAGCCGTAGAGTGCGACACAGTTAGGTGAAGGCGTTTTCCCTGACCATGTGCTCTGCGGGGAACGAGTCGAGTCCGAGGGCGCGTGTCACCAAAAGGGTTTAAATGACTATCCAGTGATGGCTTACTGATGGGGAAGTCGGGTACACTGGTGCACGTGTCTGGTCGACGGTGGTAGGGGCCCTTTTTGTCCATGGGGAACCAAGGAATCCCCAAAACTGCTCTATAAAAACTTTAGACTCCTTGGGTTGCCCACAGAGGTGGGGTGGTCAGGCCCCTTTTACATACGGTGTCCTAGGGAGGATTCCCCCCTATTTGGGACTTGTGGCAGAAACTGTCCCGCTAGGGAAAAAATTTTAATAATGAGTTGATGTATCCTGTGTCCCCAGGCCATTTGGGGCCCTGTTCCCAGGGTTCCAGCCTAGGGTGACCACGGAAATGGTATAATTTCCCTTGCTGTTCTGGGGTAAAAAAGGAGGAAAAAGAGAAGGGTCTACTATCCCCGGACCAGAGGTCTCGAGGGAAAATTTTGGGGGACGTCAACTCAGAGATTCACCTTGGAAAAAAACCGGGGGAAAATTGAGAGTCTAAATGGGGTGCCTCAATACAGGGGGCCGATACTGTTTTCCCCCCATATACATCAACCATGAGTGTTATACCAGGTTGACAAAGTTCGGGGGGAGGTTTGGGAACAAATTGGTACCCCACCATCCCGGGGGAATGGTGGAAACCTCTCTCAAAAGCACTGTTAGGAGGCCATTTAGGTATGGAAAAGACCAAAGAGGCATTCTGCGGGGTTTTTTTGGGGCCGGGGTGTACCTTGACGTAAAGCGTACGGGAGTTCTCCCCCGAGTCCCAGTTAACACTCCGATGCCCCATTTCCGGAGCCCTCGGTGCCCTTGCCCATAAGAAATCCCCTTTGAAAGGATAGCGATGGATCTAGTGGGCCCCACTGGTGAAGTCTGAAAGGGGCCTCAGTACAGATTGGTGGTGTGGACTACGCCACCCGGTACCGAGGCTGTGCCCTTACGGAATACTTCATCTAAAATATTCCAGGGAATGTTTACTTTTTTCTCCCGGAGGGATACCAAAAGAGACCCTGACTGCCAGGGAACCCCTTTTAGGGAAACGGTTTATGAAAGAATTAGCAATTTATTAAACACAAAACTCTGCACCATCTGTATACCCCCACAAAGACCCTGGTTGAAAGGTTCAATAAGACCATAAAAACATGTTAAAAAAGGGTGGTTAATAGGATGGAAGGACGGGTTTGTCTTCTGCCGTCCCCTAATTTCTCGTCCGAAAAATTTCCCACAGGTCCACGGGTTTTCTCCCCTTTTGAGCTGGTCTATGGTAATATCCCCGGGCCTTTCTAGAAAATTTTTAAAGAAACCTGGGAGCACGAGTCCACCCCTTTAAAAAATAGTGTTTTTTTGAGCCCCATTTCCCTTATGCAGGCCCGTATCCTGCAGTCTGCCCCATTAGGGAAACATTTACAGCAGGCCCAGGAAGCCCAAAGCCGGGTGTTAACAGGTCTGCAAGGTGAGGCCCTTTCAATCCGGGGAATGGGTTCTAAAAATTTAGGCCCCCCTTTGGAAAGAAAATTCTAGCTAAAGGGCAGGGACCTTATGAGTAATTGAAAAAGTTGTGGAGGTAAATTTAAAGTCTATAGCCAGGCAAAAGAAAACTAGAACAGTTTTTATCATGTAAATTTAAAAAACCCCAGGGAAAAGATAGGAACCCGACAGCTGTAAGTCCCCCCCGAGTGTTTCAGAGGTCTAATCAGAGTCCCCTGTCCAAGCCCCAAAAAAGGAGACCCTAAAATTTTGTTCAGAAAATAAGGATGTGTTCTTTTAGTCCGGGCGCCAAAATTATAGGCATGACATTGTCAAAAAAAGGGGAGTAAAGGTTTATCTAAAACCTACCCGTTCCGAAGCTTGTAAGGCCCCTATCAGGGAGGTCAAAAAAAAAAGTTTGGGCCTCGGAGTAATTGAGGAGTCCGAAGTGAGTGGTCCAGCCCTATTTTGCTGATACAAAGCCTGATGGGTTTTTCTTTTTTGTAACGACTTCAGGAAGCTAAATGGGCTCGAAGTTTGATGCGTATCCATTTCCGAGATGATGATTTATTAAAAGGGTAGGTCAGGCCAGTTACTTCTTCTCTTGGCCTTATAAAGGTTTTGGCAGGTACCCTTACAAAGGGCCAAAAAAAAGGGCCTTTTGCCCCCCAGATGGTTGTTTCAATATGTCTGCTTACCATTTGGATTTCATGGGGCCCCAGCAACTTCCAAAGGGTTTAAAGGATATATTTTTCAAGCCCCATCTCGTTATGCATAGGTTTCACAAAAAAATTATCTTCGTGAGGACTGGGGGCGCACCTACAAGGTAAGGCCGTGCTTGATTTGCTTAGAATTAGGGCTGAAGCCCGGTTCCGGGGTATGTAATTTTGGGAGGGGTGTCATAAAACCGCAAGTCAAAAAAGTAAAGGGTTTACAAGGTGGCCCCAACCTACAACAAAGAAGCTAAGGGGTTTTTTGGTATTTTGGGGAATTTTCAGAGGTTATTCGAACTTCGCTAGCTTGCCCCTCCCCCTCCAGACCTGACAAAAGGACAGTAAATCTTTTTGGTTACCCGGAGCCAAAAGGGGGAAAGGCCTTTCAAAAATTAAAATGTCCTGTGTAAACAACCGTTTTAGTCACCCCCTAACTTTAAAGAGGATTTTTTTTGCAGACGATGCTCGACGTGGGCTTGGTGCGTCTTTCCCCGGGGTATTGGAGAAGAGCACCCCTCACTTTAAGCGAAAAATCACCGCCTGGCGTAACTTAGTATTGTTAGCGGGTTTTTGGCCATCAAGGGGCCCTCGAGTCCCTCAAAATTTACCCATGGGGAAAACCACTTTAGGTTTAAACACGGCCTTAACCCCAACCCGGATGCCCCAAACAAAAGAGAAAAATGAAAGAGTCAAAGGTGGTTCTTGACATTACAGAATTATAGCTTTTCCTGGACTAGGGCTGGAAACTACAGGGCAATGCTGACGCATTTGGGTTTTTGATGGGTAAAAAGGGGCCGAACCCCCAGGCTCAAACAGAGGGGGAGGGATGTGAGACAGTGACAGGCGGTGTTTTTGAGGAAGAAAAATTTCCCCTTAGACTGTCCATAGTGACTATAGGGGGGCATGGACAGATGCGTGTCACCGGGGCCTGGCCTGGGGAAGGGGGAGCCATATCTTGTGTGTCCGTGCATTATGCTGCTGACGTGTGTATAAGCAGTTCCAATCCGCTTGTTGAGTCCTTTTCCTGGAGTGGTCAAATAGTGGGTAGGTGGGCCACTCCCACGCCCCCGGTAAGGCGGGGCTCGGCCTTTAAGCCTGGGGCTGCAGGCCTGTCTGGCTGTGGTGGAATGCTAAAAAGCCACATTGTAATTCCCCGTTAATGTGTGTACTGGGCTCGTACAAAGGGGAATGTTGCTTGGTGTAGTCAGGGCCCTTATGTTTTTTAAGCTCAGGGAGGGATTTTTTTTGATGTCTTGCCTGCATTAAGGCTGTGTTATTTTGTTGCCCTTCTAATAACCCCGGGATAGACTGCTTGGACCTTTTACGCTGTGTCCCTGTCTCTGTCTGCCAAAAGCCCAGGCTATACCCGAACTTGTGCTAACCCCCCCCCAAAAAATATAAGCAATGATTTTCAACAAGGTAACAAAGGGGTACACAAATTTTAAATATAAATTTAAAACTTTTTTGAATTTTGCCTTTTTCCATCCCTGCCTAAAACTTTTACACAGTACTGTATATATTAATAAGTTCTCTTTTTTAAATAATGAAAACTAGTTACTGCCACATTTGTCTGTTAGGAGATATTTTCCAAGCTTTGTTCTCAGGAGGAATTTTTTTAGTCTTCTCATCGAGCAAATATTTAAGTTATATTTTCAAAAGCATAAGTTCTTTCCCTGGTCTGAGGGTAAGGAATTGTTTGTGTATTACTTCCACTTTTTTAATTTGCACATAAAGTTCTTATATTAACTTTTTTTGTGTCTAGAGCCCAACTAGATGAAATAACTTTTTAATACCTTTTTATGTACCTCATAGACATTGGAATCATTAATTTTCCCTGTGCAATTTTCTTTCAAGTCATTTTCTATACCAGTTGTGATGTACTTGATGTTTTCTGGGGAACAGATTAGCTACTCATTGAGTTTCCATCTAAATATATTCTTTGTATTCTTCTTTAAAATAATTGTAAAAATAATGGAGCATTGTCCAATGGAAAATAGAATAATATTCAGTTCAATCTAAGTTCTTTTGATAAACTGCTGATATACAAAAATATAATCAGTCTGGGAGTATGTTTTGTGGACATGAGGAAAAAACGTAGAGTAGGGTTTTTGAGGTTGAGGGTATACTTATATGGAAAAGACCTTCCATACAGCAGGGACTCTGAGACAGAACAGCAAATAACGAAACCAACCAAAAAATCTAACTGGACCCCATGGCCTGGAACTGGATAAATACATTGATTGTTTCAGAAGCAAGGTAAAATCTGAAATCCTGGAGAAACAAAAGAAACAAGTACACAACCTAACCCTGCAGGAACAGAAGGCTATTGCTTCACTGAAAGAAAATCAGGATATAATTATAAAACCTGCTGACAAAGGGGGCGCAATAGTCATGATGAACATCTCTGACTATATCCAGGAAGCGAACAGACAACTGTCAAATCCCATCCACTACTGCAAACTTGGAAATGATCCCACAGAGGCCTATATGAAACAACTAAAGAATATGATAAAAAAGTTTCCAATTCAGGTCCGGAAGCAGGTGGAATTGCTTATCCCAGAGGATCCCAAGCCGGGCTGCTTCTATATGCTCCCCAAGATCCATAAAGATGGCAACCCTGGGAGGCCTATCATTTCGGGCATTGGGACACTGACAGAGAATATCTCAGGTTGGGTGGAAAATCGCCTAAACCCCTGGTCAAAGATACTCCAAGCTACATCCAGGACACAACAGACCTTCTTAACAAACTCAATGCCCTCGGTCCACTTCCTGAGGGCACCATTTTGGCAACCATGGATGTAGAATCCTTGTATACAAACATTCCCCTCAAGGATGGAGTTGCAGCATGTCAGGTGCACCTAGAGAAACAAGACTTCCCAACGAAACCAGTCACACAGCTCATCCAGTTCATACTCAGCCACAACTATTTTACTTTTGGAGAAGACCTGTATCTACAGCAAATGGGAACTTCCATGGGGTCCAGATGTGCACCCCAATATGCAAATCTCTTTATGGCGGCACTGGAAGGGAGCATATTTATTAACATGCAACACCAAACCCATGATGTACCTCCGTTATATTGATGATATCATTGTCATCTGGACTGTGGGCGAGGAGGCCCTAATTCAATTCCATAATGACTTCAATAACTTTCACCCCACCATTAACCTTAAACTTACCTATTCAGAGAGCAAATCCACTTTCTGGATACTACAATACACATCAAAGACCACGGCTACTCACATCAGTATACACAAACCGACAGACAGAACGGCCTACCTCAGGAATGACAGCTTTCACCCCAAGCACACAAAACAGTCTATTATATACAGCCAGGCTATACGGTACAATCGTATTTGCTCCGACAAAGCAGACCTGGACAAGCACCTTCTGGATCTGAGGACAAAATTTCTCAAACTTGGATACAGACCAAAAATTGACTGACAACCAAATCAGCAAAGCGGCCGCCATCAACAGAGACAGTCTGCTCACATACAAAGAGACCCAGAAGGAAGAACGAGTGCCCCTAGTTGTCACCTACAACCCACAGCTGGGATCCTACGAAAGATTGCCAAGGAACTTCAACCTGTGCTACATAGGGACAACAGACTCAAAGACATATTCCCAGTCACCCCTCTCCTCTTTCGGCAACCACCAAACCTGTGGCGCATTATTGTCCGGAGCGCTCTGAAGGCCCCAACTGAAAATGGCACCTCACCCTGCCTGCAGAACAGGTGCAAGACCTGCAGACACATCCACACTGCTGACAGTGCACCTGTCCCACAGTTACAGCAGGTGCACAGAATTTTGGGGGACATTTTCCTGCAGGTCTAGCAAAAGTGGTGTATCTGATTATGTGTATGCAATGTCCTACCACAGCCTCTATGTGGGGGAAAAAAGGGCAGAGACTCAGCCAGCGTATGAATTCACACAGATTCACCATTAACAACAACAGAACTGATCTGCCAGTGGCCGCACATTTCTCTGGAGAAAATCATTCCATGGAAGATTTGCAGGTAACGATCTTCATGGGAGATTTTAAGACTCTGAGGGAGAGGAAGGAATGGAATTTAAATTAATGCAAAATGTAAAACTCTGCAAAATGTGTTAAATATTCATGCCAGCTTCTGTCAAGCTATGTGTGAACTGTGAGTGCAACAAATCTCCCCTGATTGCATATAAAGATAAGAGAAATAATTACTGATCACTCCCGTCACGCCTCACAAGTTTCCAGACTGTTTAGTTCTTGACAGGTTGTAAATAACTGCTGTACCTATATTTTGCATTTTGTTATTTTTAAGAATTCTAAGATCCTTTGAAGATCCATGTCTTGTGTGTATAAAAAGTCTGTGTATTTTTCAGTTTGTTGTATAACATCAGTCTGAAGAAGAGAGCTAGTCCTCTCGAAAGCTCACTATCAAATATACTCAGTTAGCCTCTAAAAGGTATCGCCTGATTTCTTCACTATATTCTACTACTTTCTATGGCTAACACGGTACAACATTATACTACTAGTGACTCTCCATACGTCAGCTAACAGTTTATCTTGCAGAAACTGTTAACATATTTAGTATGTGAGTATGTGAGTGTTGTGTTCTGATATGAAGCATTTAACATCTTCCCACCACAACAATTTTTGTTTATATTGTGCTCATTTTTTTTTTCTGCCGTTCAAAAGACCTAACTTTTTGTTCTGTATAGCCATGCTCGGGGGTTGCTTTGTTATGGCAAAATTGCATTTTTTGGTGCTCTTGACTATACCATATAAAATACTGGAAACCACAATATATTGTAGAACAAAAAATGCAATTGTGCACTTTTTGTTTTTTTAAATTTTATGAAGTTCGATCTGTGGTATAAATGGCATTATACTTTTATTATGCACATTAGTTTCAATTCTTTGGGAAAAACCAAAAATTTTTAACTTTGGGCGCACTAGGGAAAAAAAAAAAAGCTTTGGTTTCTTTTTTTTTTAAAATTTTTTCAACATCATTTTTTGCCCCCTGCTGTGAAAAAAATGGGGAAAAGGTAGTCACTAGTGTTGAGGGGATTTTCGTTGGCTATCGAGACGGGTCGATAGTCGATAGTCGGGCCGCTATTTGATAAGGTTTTTTTTGATTGTGGGTTGGGTTAAAGAGCGATTGACCATTTAAAAATCTATGGGGAGAGCAACCCAAAACCCTTTTTTATTACACCCAAACAAGGGGTGGAGAAGCTGAAATTAACATCCAAAACGTCAAAAGGGGGAAATGCTAAATTTTTAGGCCAAAAAAACCCTTTGGTTATTAAAAGTCACAGAAAAAAAAGTCACAGCCCAAATTTATATCCCTGTCTTGTACCACAGCCTGACCCTTTTAAACCCCCATCACCCAAAATTTAAAAGTTTCCCGAAGGCAGTATGATTTTAAAACCTTTTGTTATTGAACTGGCATTTTAAAAATCCCTGTCCTTGGGGAAAAGCTTTAGCCCCCCAAACCTGCTTGGGCCCCCACATTTTAAAAAGTGCCGGGAAAAAAAGGGTTTTTTCAACCCCCATTTTGTTTTTACTGGACAGTGACCCATACCTGTTTCCCGGGCCCCGGAAAGGCCCCCCAAAACCCGCTGCCCCCCCATTTTAAAAAATGCCGGAAAAAAGGGGGGTCTTTCCCAACCACCTTTTTTGTTTCAAAAGGACATTGACTATACCTGTCCTGGGCCACCCGCATGACCCCGGGCCGGGGGGTTACAGTGGGTGCCGGGGTTTGGGGCCCAAAGGTTTGGGGTCCCTAAATTTTTAACACGCAGGTTAAAAATGCCCCTGATGCGCCGGGGCAAAAGGAAAAAATGTCGTGCTTTAAAACAGAGTGCGGGGGTGCGGAAGTGTGAGAACTTTCCCCCCTTTCCCCAGTACACAGTCAATTTCCTGGGGGAGCGTTGTTTTCCGTTTGAGTGTGGACCCAAATTTAGCTTATTGGAATAATGGTGGTTAAAAGCTCCCGTTACCCCAGGTGCCCTTTATCTTTGGATTCTTTTTTCATTTTTTTCAAAGTGGTGGAGGACATGGGCTCTGTACTTTGTTCTTTTGGGCCGTGTTCCCTACTTCCCTGTCCCCTGGGAAAAACCTTTCTTTGGTCAAGGGTTTTTTTTTAAACCCCCTTTTACAAAATTCCCGGGAATTTTTTTTTTAACAGCTATTTTGTAATTGGGAAGTTTTTTTTGTACTTTAATTTTTGGAAAACACATTTTTTAAAAAAGGATGGAATCCCAAACCCTGTCTTTGTTTCCCCTTTTTTTCATTGTAAATTTTAAATTTGGTTTTTCTCAATTTTAGGGATTGATAGCTATGTTTAAAAAATTTGAAATTAAAATCATTTTGCAATATATGTCCATTAACAGTGTCCCACCCCATTTTCCCGTTTCTGACGACCATACCCCTTTAGATCAAATTTTACAATTGTGAAGAAA
>JAODAL010074823.1:0-12500 GCA_025379985.1 Phyllomedusa bahiana
ACATTTCTTCCTTTCAAAATTAGTCGGGTTGGGCCGGGAATTTTTCCCCGAACAGAGTGGAAAAGGGTTATCAGGCCTCTGCCGGCCCCGGCTGCAAAACCCCTGCTTTTGTCATCACGAGTTTTTATTGGTGTGGAAGGCATTTTACATCAAGACCAAAAGGGGCCGCTTCCCCCGGGTTTTCCAGGCTTTTAGCTGGCTTCATGTTTTTTTAAATAATTGGCTCCCTTTAATCCCCTTTTTTAGGGTTTTGGGAAAGTCATTATTAAACAGAGCCCCGGGGGAGGCCCCCCCAACGAGGGGGGGGATGGGTAACACATAGCCCCAAACGGTCCCCTTTAAAAACCCTTGCAATTCTGTTACTTTTAAGGGGGTTTATGTTTTAAGGTGGAAAAGATTTTTTGGGCTGGTGAGGTGGGGCCCGCCGTTCCTTTCGACCCCCATGGTGTGTTTCCCCCGGAGAAATTTTCCCAAAAACCCGAGGGGAAGGGGGACCTAAAGGGCTGGGTTAAAACTTTTTTTTCCTCCAAATTTTTGGGTAAATTTTCGTTGGGGTATCACGTATGAAGAAAATCCCTGACAGAACGGCGTAGTACAGCCACATAAAACCCTAGCACCAAAAAAAGGCCCATTTAGACCCCATGGGGGACATGTATAACCCCCCCCGCTGAAATCACCAGTCCTACCTCTGTTTCTAATAGTGAACAACCTGACAGTCTGTATGAAAGTTTGCATTTCCCCTATTTAAAAAAAACCCGCTTTTAAAAGTAGGGCCCAGGGCCCCTGGAAAAATGGTAGGGAATGTTTTGACAGGGTTTTGCTTTTAAAAAAGACATGAAAGAATTTTTTTTGGGAAACCCCGGGACCATTTTTTTTGCAAAGATTTAGAATGTTTGAAAGCAAACCCGAATCTCTGAAACCCGTTTTAAACGTTTGGGGACCCCGAATTTTGAGTTTTTCTAGCTACCCAAACGGGGCCTTCTGGCCCAAAGGTTTAAAACCCCTTGTAAAGTGGGTCCCCCCCCCATTTTCCCGCAGTAAAAAATTTGCACTGGAAAACTTTGTAAAAAAGTCAAACCCCGTACGGTTGTATTTCGCCCCGGCCTCCCCCACCCCCCACCCCAAATTTAGGGAAAGTATTCCCAAAAGGGGAGGGGCGGCCCTTTAGCACCTATTAACCGGGTTTTGGGCCCCAACCCCCCAAATCAAATTTTTGGCCCCCCCCCCCATTACTAGTTCCTATTTTTTTTAAAATATCAATGGGCCCCTTTTTGTAGGGCCCCTGCCCAAAATACCGGATGGGCCCCCCCGAAACAAATTTCCGGGGGCCTTTAATGCGCCTGGGAACAGGAGTGCGCCTGGCCCCAAAAAAATAAAAAAGGGGGTTTTCAAAAACAACCCGACTTCGGGCGGCGCCCCTTTATAATAAAATGTCGCCCCTTTGCGCATTTGGCCATTTTTGGGGCAATTTAAAGACTACCCCACCCGGGCCCCTTCAAAAATGTTGTGTCTGGTTTCAGAAAAGCCCAAGTTTTGGCGTACGACACGTTTATACAACCCACAGAACAGGGCCCCGGGCAGTTTTTCTCAAACCACGCCATAAAAAAAGGTGCAGCCCCCCTTTGCCTGTTGGCCCAAAATTTTTACCCTTTCCCTTCCCGGGGATATACAGGCCCGCCCCGGGGGAATAGGGCCAGGGACTGGGAGGGTTTTTTTAAGTTACTATTTGGGGTAAATCCGAAAGGTTTGAATTTTTTAAATGTACCCTCCCCCGCAAAAAAAGGTTTTTTTAAATTTTTGGGTCGTAGGGGAAAAGTTTTTTACCCCTTTGTTTTTCTGGGCTCTTCCCCCTTTTTAGGAAAATTTTCCCCCTCTGTGCGCGGGGCATGTGGAAATTGTCGTTTTTAAAATCTCCAAACTTGTGGAACATGGAACTACAAGTGCCCAAACAAACCCCCAAAAAGTCTCCCTTTGTCTCTAGGGGACAGATGGGTTAAAATCGGGAAAGGTGTAAGGGGTGGGGGCCGCCTGAAATTTTCCCTTTTTGGACCCAAAAGCATGGGAAAACCCCCAAATTTTTTTATTCCCCCAAAAAGGGTATATCCCGGGGAAATAGAGCAAATGACCCCCACACCGGGGCCCATGTTTTTTCCCATCCATTCCATGGGGCCCCGCGTATCCGGTTTGGGGGGCTCTTTTTTACGGTAACCCCCGCAGAAACCTCAAAACCCAGAGGAAAAAAAAAAAGTGTGAAGGGCCCGCCTCCGGGCTGTTTTGCTCCCGCCCGTCAATTTTTGGGAAAATTTTGTTTTTTAAACAACCCAGTGAGTTCAGGGGGCAAACCCAATTTCAATAGGGATCAGGTTTTTAATGTGTCCCTATGTTAAATTTTTTTCTGCCTTTTCTATATAAAAGAAAAATGTTTGAACACGTTTAACAAGCCGCAAGCACATTTGGGTTTTAAAGGGGGTCCTGTGGGTGGTGCCACTCATTTTGAAGGTCACCCGGGGCCCGGTACAGCAAAATCTTTGCAGCCGGTACTTGGGATGTTTGAAAAGAGCCGAGGCCCCCGAGCTTACTCACCGGTCAAGCTCATGGGAAGTTTGGGTGAAAATGAAATATCCCAGCCTGGTGGTTTTTCAAGGGGTCAGAAATCCCCCCCAAAGGCCCCAAGCTTTTAAAAACAGTTTAACCCCACCCTTACCAATACAGTAACCCGGGGTCCCCAATCTACAGGAAAAAACACTCAAGAGGAGTTTGTTTTATAAACCCAATGATCCCAAAAACATTTTAAAAACCCCTTTTCTTCCTCCCCTGGTTGTTTTTTCTCTACTCATCCTTAAAGGGGTTTCTCACCATACTGTTTTACGATAAGCCTTCCCATTCCTGTAGCTGTGATGGTTCATAACATTTGGGGATATCACTCTGCACTCCTAGTGATGAGTAAAATGAATTTTGAAGGTTTGTAAACTGTATGCACAAGGACAGAGCCCAGTGAGTTAAAGCTTGTCAGTTTATTGTAAAAAGCTCCCACTTTAAAGTAAAAACAGGCAGAGAGTCTGTCCCCATCTTGGCCATGCTGCCTTAAAGAACAGGAGAGGTGCCGGTAATTTGGGGAAATTGTTGCAAAAGGAGTAAGATAAGACTACTTAACCCTGAAGAGAAGCAAAATCGAAAACAATGTATTTGGTAATGATCTTTATTTGCCTTTGCCTCCATGTTTAAAGCCAATCAATGAATTGAGAGACCCCTTTAAAGCTATTTCTAACACAGAGTGAGAAGCTGCAGCTGCTTCTCCCCCTTCTCCTTATCTACTGTTTATATGTTGTATTACAATAGAAAACATAAGAAGCCCCAGGGGCCTGGGTTAGTACTTTACCAGTGTGAGGATCACTGGAAGATAAGGACAGATTTTAGAGGTAACCCAATACTTTCTACTGTAAACTAGATCCCCTGATGACCCTCAGGAATCCCCTGTATTGGTGGGAAGTGATCCTCTAGAGGAAATGCTAAGAGTCATGAGGAAGGGTCCATATGACCTCGCTGTTTAATTATAAAGAGCCTGATACTGTCTATAGTCTGCCCCCCCGTCACATGGTCAAGACACATGGGTGTAACTATAGTCATAGCAGGGTTGTGGGGCCAAGAGCTTGTGGGGGCTCCGCTCAGGTGCTAGAATAGTGTTGTTTTTTGTAGGGAACAAGTACTTGCTGCCTTTCTGCTCTGCGGCTCTACTATGTGGGTTCCCTGATATAAGGCTACTATGTGGGTTCCCTGATAAAGCTACTATGTGGGTTCCCAGATATAAGGCTACTATGTGGGTTCCCTGATATGTGGCTACTATGTGGGTTCCCTGATATAATGCTACTATGTGGGTTACCTGATATAAGGCTACAAAGTGGGGTTCCCTGTATGTGGATTTACTATGTGGTTCCCTGATATAGGCACTATGTGGGTTCCCTGATTTTAAGGTCTATGTGGGTTCCCTGATATAAGGCTACTATGGGGGTTCCCTGATATAAGGCTACTATGTGGGTTCCCTGATATAAGGCTACTATGTGGGTTCCCTGATATAAGGCTACTATGTGGGTTCCCTGATATAAGGCTACTATGTGGGTTCCCTGATATAAGGCTACTATGTGGGTTCCCTGATATAAGGCTATTATGTGGGTTCCCTGATATGTGGCTACTACGTGGGTTCCGATATAAGGCAAACTATTGGGTTCCCTGATATAAGGCTACTAGGGGGGTTCCCCAGATATAAGGCTACTATTTTGGGTTCCCTGATATAAGGCTACAAATGGGGTTCCCTGAAATAAGGTACTATGTGGGTTCCCTGATATGTGACTACTATGTGGGTTCCCTGATATAAGGCTGCTATGTGGGTTCCCTGATATATGGCTACTATGTGGGTTCCCTGATATAAGGCTACTATGTGGGTTCCCTGATATAAGGCTACTATGGGGGTTCCCTGATATAAGGCTACTATGTGGGTTCCCTGATATAAGGCTACTATGTGGGTTCCCAGATATAAGACTACTATGTGGTTTCCCTGATATAAGGCTACTATGTGGGTTCCCTGATATAAGGCTACTATGTGGGTTCCCTGATATATGGCTACTATGTGGGTTCCCTGATATATGGCTACTATGTGGGTTCCCTGAAATATGGCTACTATGGGGTTCCCTGATAAAAGGCTACTTTTGGGGGTTCCTGATATAAGCTAACTATGTGGTTTCCTGATATAAGGCTACTATGTGGGTTCCCTGATATAAGGCTACTATGTGGGTTCCCTGATATGTGGCTACTATGTGGGTTCCCTGATATAAGGCTACTATGTGGGTTCCCTGATATAAGGCTACTATGTGGGTTCCCTGATATGTGGCTACTATGTGGGTTCCCAGATATAAGGCTACTATGTGGGTTCCCTGATATAAGGCTTCTATGTGGGTTCCCTGATATGTGGCTACTATGAGGGTTCCCTGATATAAGGCTACTATGTGGGTTCCCTGATATATGGCTACTATGTGGGTTCCCTGATATAAGGCTTCTATGTGGGTTCCCTGATATGTGGCTACTATGTGGGTTCCCAGATATAAGGCTACTATGTGGGTTCCCTGATATAAGCTAACTATGTGGGTTCCCTGATTAAGCTTTATGTGGGTTCCCTGTTTATGTGGCTACTATGTGGGTTCCCAGATATAAGGCTACATGGGGTTTCCTGATATAAGGTAATGGGGGTTCCCTGATTAAGGTTTCTATGGGGTTTTCCCTGATAAAAGGGCTATATGGGGTTTTCCCGATATAAGGTACTGGGGGTTCCCCAAATAAGGTACTATGGGGGTTCCCAAAATAAAGGCTACTTTTGGGGTTTCCCCTGATAAAGGTCTTGGGGTTCCTTGATATATGGCTACTATTGGGTTTTCCCTGTAAAAGGCTCTATGGGGGTTTCCCTGATATGTGGCTACTATGGGGGTTTCCCCAATAAAGGTACTATGGGGTTCCTGATATGGCTACTTGGGGGTTCCCCTGTATAAGGTTCTATGTGGCCCCTGATTTTGGGGCTACTATGTGGGTTCCCAAAATATAAGGCAAACATGGGGGTTTTCCCTGATATAAGGCTACTATGGGGGGTTCCTTAAAAAAGGCTTTATGGGGTTCCTGATATGGGGCCCACTATTGGGCCCCTGATAAAGGCTACTATGGGGGTTTCCCTGATATAAGGCTACAGGGGGTTCCCCGATATTAGGTACTAGTGGGTTCCCTGATATGGGGTACTAGTGGGTTCCCTGATTGTGGGGGGGTTTATTTTTCCCTTTATTTTTTGATACTTAACTGCAGGTTCAAAAAATTTCTTTTAGGTGGCGGGGCCCCCATCTTTTTTTGTTGGGGGCCCTTGTGTGTACCTGTTTCCCTCTTGTCAGATGCCACATTGTAGGGCTACATTAGAGGGAAAACTGAAGAGAAAGCAACCGATGAGATTACTCCCGAAAGGGGATCATACAGAAGGGATGTACTGAGCTATCTGGCTAGATTGAGTTAAATGCAGACTACCTGAAGAAGGGGTAATCAGTGCATGCTCAATAGAGGGAAGAAGATTTGGTCAAATAAAAAAACAACAGGTTGAATTAAAATGTGGAGAATAGGACAAAAGTAAAGGTGGATTTGTAACAGGGGGTCAGGGGTTCCCCCTCCAAAAAATGATCACAGACTATTAACTTCATGTGGCAGTAACGTGCTTGATAGTTACAGTTCTCAATAAAGACACCCTAGGATGAAATAGTGTCAGACTGGGGTGCCTGGGGTCCACCAATGGAGTTGATTCTTGGGGTCCATCTGGACGATTCGGGGATCCCCAGCAGTTGATTCTTGGGGCCCACCAAGGGATTGATTTTTGGGCCCACCGGGGGAGATTTTTTTCTTGGGCCCCCACCAGTGGGTTTATTTTTGGGGGCCCACCATTGGATGATTTTGGGTTCCCCCCATGGAGATGTTTCTTGGTCCCACCAGGGGATGTTTCTTGGCACCCACCAGTGGATTTGATTCTTTTTCCCACCATGGAGGTGATTCTTGGGCCACCAGGGAGTTGATTTTTGGGGGCCCCCATAAAGTTAATTTTGGGACCCCCGAGTGGAGTTGATTCTTGGGCCCATCAGTGAATTGATTTTCGGGTCCCCAGTGAAAGTTGATTTTTGGGGGCCCACTAAGGGTTAATTTTGGGGCCCACCCTACACTACAACAAATTATTTTTGCACCTGTATCCTACTTTTTTTTTCCCGGCCTCCCAAAAACAGCCCAAAGGCTCACTATCCCCCAGGCTCCCCGGGGTTTTATTCTCCTTATCAAATCCAACCGGGACTAATAAAATTTTTGGGAGTTGATGGCATCAAAATTCTAGGATACAACTACAAAACCCTTATCATACCCTCAACCCCAGACTTATAAATTTTACACCACAAAGCTCTCAGTCCCTTTTTCCCTTTCACCCAGTCTCTCAACTAACACATTGAACAAAAAACCCAAAAGACTAACACTTTATACACAAAAACTTTGATTTTTTTAATAAAGGGGGGGTCCTCCCTATATTCAGGTCTTTTCCTAAAAACCCTACAAGCCAGTCCCTGCATGTCTCCATTCATTTCACTGATTTTTTTTTCAGGACGGGACTACCCGGGTCATGTCTGTACAGCTTTAGGCAGATGCCAAAAAACCTCCATGAACATAACCCATCAGGATGTGCGAAGTATAGAAAGTCCAGCAGAATCTCGTGTACTTTACCACAGACCATACAAATAACGCTCTCGCCCCTTCTCACGCATCCTTTGGGTTAAAAACGAAATTTGTAAAGTTTTTGTTTCAATTTGCAAATGAATCTGACATCACAAAGATCAAGAACCGAAATAGCAGTTTAAGGGACTGGGGGAAGGGAGGCATCAAAACTTCTCACCTTTTGATAAAAACCATTTTGGACTCATCATTGATTAAATTTTTACTGAAAAAAAATGCATCAAAATGTTCCTTTTAAAAAACAAAAGACCTTAAAAACAGACGAGCCCAAGGGAGAGGCGCGCCCCGTGCAAGACCGTGGAAAACACAGAGACGACTGAGGCAGAGATAACCGTGGGGCCATCAGCTCCCCGTCCTCAATTAGTCTCTAGGATTTGGCCCCACAAGATAACAGGGCTTCTAACGGAGTGCTAGGGCGGGTTCCAGGGATGGTCTCTGTGGTGGTATGGTGGGTATGGGTGACGGGGCGGGGGATGTCTATTTGGGAAGGTCCCCGCCTCTAGCTTGGGAAAAGTGTCAGACTGGGGTACTTTTGGGGCCCACCGTAGAAGATTCCTTGGGGCCCACCAATGGATTGAAATCTGGGGCCCACCCAAGGATTGATTCTTGGGGCCACCATGGGGTTGATTTTTGGGCCACCCGGGGGTTGATTCTTGGGGTCCACCGTGGGGTTGATTCTTTGGGGCCCACCCTGAGTTTATTCTTGGGGGCCCACCATGGAGTTTATTCCTTTTGGGGCCCACCAGTGGGGATGACTTGGGACCCACCAGTGGAGATAATTCTTGGGGGCCCCCAGTGGGTTAATTCTTTGGGGCCCACCCGTGGGTTGAATTTTTGGGGCCCACCATGGAGACTTTTTTGGGGGCCCCCCATGGGGAAAGATTCTTTGGGGGCCCCCCATGGAGACATTCTTGGGGCCACCATGGGGATGATTCGGGGCCACCATTGGGGGTTATTCTTGGGGGTTTCCCAGTTAGCTGATTCTTGGGGCCCCAAGTGGAGAGATTTTTGGGCCCACCATGGGGTTGATTTTTGGGGACACTTTTGGGGGTTGAATCTTGGGGCTCACCATGGAGTTTGATTCTTTGGGGGTTCCCCAGTGGAGATGATTCTTGGGGCCATCAGTGTAATTAATTCTTGGGCCCACCAGTCGAGTTGATTTTTAGGACGCACCAGCAGAATTTTTTCTTGGTGTCCACCAGTGGATCTGATTCTTGGGGCTCACTAGTGGAGTTGAATTTTGGGGCCCAGCCCACAGCTACATGCCTCTTCCACCCTGTCTCTTTCTTTCTGCCTCTCCTTTTCTGCCTTTCTCCCAGAAAAGCATCCCTAGACCTGTCATGCCAAGGGATCCCTTATGCCTAGGGGGGCCACCAAGCCCCGGGGGGTTTTCCCCTCTTGGGCCCCCGAGCCTTACCTATTTACCAAAAATCAAAGCTCAGTTGCCCCCTTCATAGCACCAGCCACAACTGTACCCGTTCTGCAGGTCCCATGGTGGGAGAGGGCCGGGGAGGGAGGAGGGGGGGGAGGGGGGTAGATATTTTTCAGACCCCAGTACAGTCCCCATCCAAAGATCCAATCTACTGCAGGAGAATTGGTCTTAGAAATAAGTGATTTTATATGATATTTTACAAGCCGCTCAGCAACAACTTAACAACACCATAGAAAAGATTTTTGACAACTTTTTAACAATTTATCAAGAACTATCAGAGGCAATGACCCAATTTCGCGGCGCCGGCTGCGAGTATTACTAACCGCATAGAGCTGCTATATCAATCATATGGTCCCTGCATTCATTGGGAGCCGCAATATCTACCATATGGTCCCTGCATTCATTGGGAGCCGCTATATCAATCATATGGTCCCTGCATTCATTCGGAGCCGCTATATCTACCATATGGTCCCTGCATTCATTGGGAGCCGCTATATCTACCATATGGTCCCTGCATTCATTGGGAGCCGCTATATCTACCATATGGTCCCTGCATTCATTGGGAGCCGCTATATCTACCATATGGTCACTGCATTCATTGGGAGCCGCTATATCTACCATATGGTCACTGCATTCATTGGGAGCCGCTATATCTACCATATGGTCCCTGCATTCATTGGGAGCCGCTATAATTGTTTTAGGTTCAGATTTGATAACGGATATCACATCCCATCTGCTAGGGCGGCTGGATTACAATCTGAAGCAGGAAGGTTACAGGAGACTCTGTGGGTTTTTAGCAAATTCCACCGCTGTTGGCTCCATGCGGCCGAGCACGTATCACTCATCTCCGCTCTGATAGTAAATTCTAGCATTTTTGTTCTCACATAAGACTGAAGGTAAAAATGTTATCTGTGCCCAGAATCATCACAATATAACTACAACCCCAACAGTGCAGCACCAAGAGGCTACATGACAAAGCCATCTCTGCTACCCCATGCATCACTCAGGGTCTTACGCAATTACTTTTTGTAAGCTCCCTGTCTGTGGCTTCCCACAAAATCAACTTACCTATCTTCTGAAACACTCTGTGCTGCTGGTGAGTTCTTACTTCCCATCAAAGGAATAGATTTTCTTCAAAAATGTGTATGATTACAAATAATGCAGACATGTGAATGGCAGTGTTTTGGCAGCAAGCGCATGGCTGCATGGGGTAGTTGCAAAATTTTGTGTTACGTGAATACAGTGTTGCTCAAATAGGTCCCTGTTTGGCATGACCCTGGCTCGACCGAACTCATAAAAGTATTGGGGTGCAGTATGTCCAAAATAAATATCACTAAGAGTAATCTGATAACAAACAGCCATAGACCATGTAATAAATCAATTCATCCCAGTGCTGCAGGTCTAGAAAACATAGCTTTTGTTTTAATTATCTGGGAATTTTTTATATAATGTTTAAGGCATTTTTTAAAGTTCCCCTAGGTACACGACTTCCTGCTTACTGTCTGTGACTTCCTCTCTATGAGTTCTGATAGTGGCAGTGAAAGGGATCGCAGCGGAACAATAACTGGGTCGCAGTGATGGCTCTTCAGCCTTTGCCAACCCTGATTTCTATGTGTTATCTCAGTGCATCATGGCCGTGCCCGCTCCTGGCGCTCTCTCAGTGATAAAGCGCCGCTCGCTCCTACTCAATATTAACCCTCACAGTTGTCGCGCTCTCCCATCACTCGTCTATTTATTACGGTTCCAAAAACACTTTCCCTTTTAATCTTCAGAATTAACAATTCGTAGAAAACTGATGCAAACAGTGGCACAATGCAGGCGGTGGCACAATGCAGGCGGTGGCACAATGCAGGCGGTGGCACAATGCAGGCGGTGGCACAATGCGGCGGTGGCACAATGAGGCGGTGGCACAATGCAGGCGGTGGCACAATGCAGGCGGTGGCACAATGAGGCGGTGGCACAATGAGGCGGTGGCACAATGCAGGCGGTGACACAATGAGGTGATGGCACAATGCAGGCGGTGGCACAATGAGGTGGTGGTACAATGCAGGCGGTGGCACAATGAGGTGGTGGCACAATGCAGGGGGCGGCACAACTGAGGCGGTGGCACAATGAGGCAGTGGCACAATGCAGACGGTGGCACAATGAGGCAGTGGCACAATGCAGGCGGTGGCACAATGAGGTGGTGGCACAATGAGGCGGTGTCACAATGAGGCGGTGGCACAATGAGGTGGTGGCACAATGCAGGTGGCGGCACAATGCAGGCGGTGACACAATGAGGTGGTGGCACAATGCAGGTGGTGGCACAATGAGGCGGTGGCACAATGAGGCGGTGGCACAATGAGGCGGTGGCACAATGAGGCGGCGGCACAATGAGGCGGTGGCACAATGACGCGGTGGCACAATGAGGCGGTGGCACAATGCGGGGGTGGCACAATGCGGCGGTGGCACAACGAGGCGGTGGCACAATGAGGCGGCGGCACAATGAGGCGGCGGCACAATGCAGGTGGCGGCACAATGAGGCGGTGGCACAATCAGGCGGTGGCACAATGCAGGCGGTGACACAATGCAGGCGGCGGCACAATGAGGCGGTGGCACAATGAGGCGGTGGCACAATGAGGCGGCTTCAAAATGAGCCGCAGGCACAAAGAGGCGGCGGCACAATGAGGTTGTGGCACAATGAGGCGGCGGCACAATGAGGCGGCGGCACAATGAGGCGGTGGCACAATGCGGCAGTGGCACAATGCAAGCGGTGGCACAATGAGGCAGTGGCACAATGCAGGCGGTGGCACAATGAGGCGGCGGCACAATGAGGCGGTGGCACAATGAGGCGGTGGCACAATGAGGCAGTGGCACAATGAGGCAGTGGCACAATGCAGGCGGTGGCACAATGAGGCGGCGGCACAATGAGGCGGCGGCACAATGAGGCGGCGGCACAATGAGGCGGTGGCACAATGAGGCGGTGGCACAATGCAGGCGGCAGCGCTGGACCGGAGAACCACTGATTGCATTTGGTGCAGAAGAGATTTCTATAGAAGGAAAATCCAGTTTATTTGCATCCTGAAGCTTTGTGAGAGATGACGCACAGCGGCTGCCAGTGTCTAAAGCTCCGACGCGCTGCCATTGTCTTCCCACTAATGGAATCTGTCGCAGCCGATAGATCTGACGTCTGAGCTCCTCATCAGATCCTGTATAAGGTTCATGTGTCATCCTCTTAATATCAGGGCCACAGACAGGGATGTTACCTTACTCCACTCCCCCGACCCCATCCACTCTGCAGTTCTAGTTACAGAAGTATCACTTTGATTTTCACTTTGAAATTAGTATGTAGCAGAGCTGTATGTGTCGTGTACATATAGCAGTACTGTGTGTGTATGTTATGTGCATGTAGCAGAGTTGTGTGTGTCATTGTATATGAGCAGTCGTAGTGAAAATAATAGCCCTGCTGTACCTGTAGGTTTAAGATTATTGTACATGGTGATCTGAATATTACCTGTTCCCTGTGAAGTAACAATCCTGCAGCATCTTCTCTTATAACTCTTATTCCTCTTAGAAATGTATTTCCGAATCTGTCAGAATCTATCAATATGTACCTGAAGAGGTCCAGGATGAAGTTTAATTTCTGTAAAGTGCTTCTCACCTGTCCACTTTCGGACCTGCCAGTCTAGAGCTTCCGCCCGTCCCCCTCCAGTTTCCAATTCTAGAGCTGATGCACTCGAATTATCCTGACATACCTTTTAATATATTTGAATATATTTAATATACTTAAAATAATATCTAT
>JAODAL010074824.1:0-14229 GCA_025379985.1 Phyllomedusa bahiana
CGCTGGGGGATTTGCGAAGGCACCTTTTTTAGGCGCATTAAGTTTCCCTTTAGCCGTTTTTTGAAGGATCGGATTTTTGGGCCCCCTTTACACGTTTTAATGCCCTAAAAATTTTGGGGGCACGCCACTTTTCGACATGTCGCCCTATATCTGAATGATGGAACAGTAAAAATAAGCACTTTTGCAGTTGATTGTATTACCAAATCATTTGAAAATATATTAGCAAATTTTGGGTTTTGTTCTACACCTAAACTGCACCTTTGGGGTCGGCTAGCCCCCTTTACCGTGATTGGTGCCTGATAAAAAATTCAACCCGGGGTCGGGTCACCCCCCCTTGCGTGTTGGTTTCCCTTGCTCTCTGTGTTTAACCCCCCCTGACAGTGTAAAATTTGAAAGTGAAACTAAAGTTTGCTTGTCAAGGACACTCTGAGTAAGGGATCTGGCAATGCTGGGTTCACTCCCCCCCCCCAATAATCACATATAATACATTCTGCTAGAACAATCACAAGTTAAATGTAGTAAATTAGGGGCTGTTTATACTGTTTACACCAAGCAGGTTTTTGGTTACAAGGCTTGTGGGGGGAGGTAAAAGCTCTCCGGGCATGAGAACGACCATTGCAGGAGGTCGCAGACCGTGACTTTTCCTTTCCCTTCCACTCCCAAAGGGGATGCTCAGGGGGGAGCGGGGGAGGGTTGATATGTCCCATCTTCATGGGGGAAAAGACTCCCTAGGGGAGGAGAGACACACCCTGGTTTTGAACTGCAAGCATAAAGAAAACACAAGATAAATGCAAAGTCTGTAGAAAACCCCTTTTTAAAATACCCAGACATAAAGGGAAAACGAAACTGTGGCTTTCATAAAGAAAGGGGGTTTTGTTAAAAAACTAAAAGATAATTCCCTTTTCCCCCCCCGGGGTCGGAGCCACTAGGGGAAAAGGGCCCCTTTAGACTTAATATTGACCAAAAGAGTAACAAAGATTCGGGTTAGGGGCCCCTGGAAATAGTACCACAGTACAATAAATTTCCAATTATTTTTCAAGGGAGTTTTTGCGAGACCAAAAAAAAATTTAAATTTTTCGGAAATTAATTTTAATCTGTCCTAAACCGCATTGACTGAGACAAGGTGTTTAAAAATAAAAGAACAGATAATAAATAGGAGATCTTTAAAAATATCTTAAGCACGCACTGTGAGGGGGTACAATTTAGGGAAATAAAATGATTGAAACAGGGAAAAAAACATGTAACCACAGAGTGTAAAGGAGGCAATAAAAAAAAAAAAAGTTTTAAAAGTATTAAACGGGAAGCATTTTGGAGGCATTAAAAAGAAAGGAAAAAAATAAAATATTAAAACATGGTAAAGAAAAGTGGAGACAAAAAGGATTTGCCATAGAAAGAAAGACAACCCCTAAAAATATTTTTAATGTGTAAAAAATAAAAAGATTAAAACTAAAAATGGGGCCCCTTTGAAAATTTATGAGGGGGATTGTGAGGGTGATGAGGAAAAGCAAACCTACTAAACAATTTTTTTCTCCACCTATTTACAGAGGAAAATTAAATTTTGTTGATGAGCAGAGGGATGAGGTAAATGGTAAAATGTTTCTTGTCTAACCCAGGAAGCAACTCCACCTTAATAAGATTAAAATAGACAAATCACCTGGTACTGATGGCATAGACCCCGTGTCCTAAGGGAATTAAGTCATGTGATAGACAGGCCCCTATTATTAATATTCATGGGCTGTATAGTAACGGGTTATGTCCCAAAGGATTGGCACATAGCAAAAATTTTGGGGCCAATATTCAAAAAAGTGATCCGGAAAATATAGGCCCGATTTAACCCCTGTTTTAGGGGAAAAAGTTTGAAGTTTTCAAGCGAAAATACTGGAGTATACACTGAAATAAATGTATAACCCGTTCCCCATGGGTTTTTGAAAATTGGTCATGTTAAACTAAACTCATCAGCTTATGAAAGGTTTTAAATTTTAGACGGGGTTTTGGGGGGAGGGATTGTGCATATATTTAGATTTTTCTAAAGCATTTGAAGTTTGGGGGGGAAAAGTTTGCATGTGGGGGAAGTAACTGGTCAGTGATAGAAACAAAGGGGGGTTATTAATGGTAAAAACTTGAACTGGGTTCCGTTACTAGTGGGATACCTCATGGGGCAGTATTTTGGCCCCATTTCTTTGAGATTTAATAAGACATTTACACATGGGTTGCACAGTAAAATACAAAACTTTTTAGATAATCTAAGCCCGTAAAGTAACAACACAAGAAGTAAGTGTGTTTTTACAAGATTCAAAAAGGGAAATTGGATAAGTGGGGGCCCCGGGGCAGAGAAGGGGCAGAGAGGTTCAACCAGAAATGCAAGGTTATGCACAGGGGAAGGAAAAAAATTTACTTGCTAAACAGAAAAACCTGGGAAAGTGACAGGGAAAGGTTTTGGGGAAATCCTGGGGAAGTAAACTTTTTTAGCACCAGTGCAGCCAGCTCCCAATGCAAAAAGGAAAAGGGGGAATTAAAAGGGTCATAAGCACATATGAGAACATTATTCTCCCATTATACAATCAGGGTTAGCCCAAAATTTGAATACTGTACAGTTTGGCACTATTTCCGGAAAGTCACTGTAGAGCTTGAACAGGTTCAAAGGCAGACTACAAAAATAATAAAAGTACTGGGTTGACTGTAATACCCAGAAAAATTAGCAAGATTAGAGTTTAGAGAAAAGACGGCTTCAGGGGACATAATTAGAGATGGGCGAATTTCTTAAAAATTTGGTTCACCAGATTCGCCGAATGTTCCACAAAAACTTGCTTCGACCCTAATTTATTGGGGCAAATCGTGTTAAAAAAAAACACTTTTCCCTGGCTTGGGGAAGCCTTTTTGGTTTTTGTGAACATTGTGCCTGTCAAATATGATGGAGGTGGTTTGGTCTTAATAAAATGCTGTGTTTTAGGGGTGACAGAAGAGACAAGACCGCTTTTAAAATCGCTTCACACTTCACTACTCGGGGCATTTAAAGGGGGAAAAAAATACCAATAAAACTAAGGGGGGAAATGCAGCATGATAAGGTAATGCCAGCCCAGCTGGAAAGAACCGAGCGGGGGGCCCCAAATTTTTACAATAGCATCAAAGACCCACTCCTTTTACATGACATAGTGATGCCAAAATTTGAAAATTTTTAAAAAAATTAATTTTAAAATTTTTTTAAATTTGTTTTTCCCCGGTTGGGGGTTCTTTTTTTTTAAAGTGTTAATTAAAAAAGGGGGGGGGGGGGGGGGGGGGGGGGGGGGGGGGGGCCCGGGAAAAAGTGGTGGAGGGTGGAAACAGCAATTTAGGGAAACCACAGGGTGTTCGTTGAGACAGTTTTTCAGTTGGTAGCAGGATGGTAGGGCCCCAAAAGTGGCCAATCACAGAGTGTGGAGGTGACAACAAATCATAGGCCAAAGTGCAAATGACGGGTTGAGAAAAGGGGGCAGCAACATCATAGGCCCCTAGAGTTGGCAAGGACAGTTGAGGAGGGGGGCAGCAACTCAGTAGGCCACAGAGGGCACAATGACAGAGTTGGGGGTTCAGGATTATAAAAACCCCCAAAGAGTGGGACAAATACAAGTGGTGGAGGGGGCAGCAACACAGAGGGCCACAGATTGGCACAATCACAGTATGGAGGTGGCAGCAACATCAGTATGCCCCAGAGTGGCACAATGAAAGAGTGTGGAGGTGGCAAAAACATCTGTAGTCCACAGAGTGTCAAATTGGTAGACTGTATAGGTGGCAGCAACATCAGTAGGCCACAGAGTGGCACAATGACAGAGTGTGGAGGTGGCAGCAACATCAGTAGGCCACAGATAGGCAAAATGACACAGTATGGCGGTGGCGGCAGCAACAGTAGCAGCAGCATCAGGTCCGAGAGTGGCACAATGACAAATTCTGGAGCTGACAGCAACATGAGTAGGCCACAGAGTGGCAAGTGACAGATTGAGGAGGTGGCAGCAACATGAGTAGGCCACAGAGTGGCAAGTGACAGATTGAGGAGGTGGCAGCAACATCAAATAACCCCCTTCAGCAGAGGTCGTGGAGCCTTGACTGGCTGAAATGGCATGCATGACACTGGGTGCTGCTGCTGTTGCTGCGGCAGGATGGAAAACCACATCTGAGACACGTTTCACCCAGGCCACTGGATGTTGACGCTGCATGTGTTGACACGCGGCCATGGTGCCAACGTTAGCTCCCTGACTACGCATCACTTTCTGCCCACAGATTCTACATATACACATGTTTGGCTCCTCCAGGGACTTTGCAAAAAAACTGCCACACCGCAGAGTGGGTGATTTTACCGGCAAAAACCCGCACTGACTGACTACTACCGCCGCTGCCTCTGTGAGCCCCTGTGCCGCTACTTTTTTGGACCTGAGAAGTGGGTGGTCTACCCCGTGGCCGTTTGGCTCCTGACCTCGCACTGCTGCCTCCCTGCTGACTTTCTGGCTGCGCCACTGCCTGACGCGCAAGCTGATGCCCTCTTCTCCCGTCAATGATGATGAAGCCCTTGATTCACCCGGCTCCCAAGTGTGATCGGCTACGTCGTCATTGATTACTGTTTGTCCGTCACTGCTGTCCTCCTCAATGGTCTCGGTATACAGAGCCTGATCTCTCACAACATAACCTCCCTTGCCACTCTCCACGTCACTACTTGCCCGCCTACTGCAAGAAGCAGCAGATGTCTGCCCCACCTCTTCACTGCCAAGTAGCTGCTGACTGTCCTCAAATAGTTCATCCTCGCTGTATAGTGGCACAGAATCCAGACCACAGTAGTTCTCTGGCTGAGGGAGATGATCGGGACAGAGGTGGGTTGAGGACAGGTGAGGGCCCCTGACCTGCTCCCAGGCCATGCCAACTAAGGGTTGTCTGACTAACCCACAGAGTCTTGGCTGGGGTTGTCAGATGTCATGTGGGAGGAAGTGGATGACCTAGTCAACGAATCAAGAACCGTTGGTTTGGTGATCAACACACGGTTGCTAGATGAAAACGGTAGCTATGGCCTCACCCAATCACCCCTGCTGCGACGTCCCCTTAATGTACTGTGACCTGTGCCTGCTCCAGGAAAATTTGTGCCACTGCCCCTCGCATGTGAAGGGCCTGCCACCTCTCTGTCTGACATACTGTTTGATCAAAAATTTACAATACAACAGACTCTGTTTAATGAAGATATATGTATATGATAAATACACACCCTGTATTTGACTCAAATTCCCCCACAAACAAGAGGATAAATTAACCCTAGGTTATAAAATACCCTACAAAATGAACCAGATGGATTTTAGGCATGTATGGGAGCAGAAATACACACACCCTGTATTTGACTCAAATTCCCCCACAAAACAAGAGGGGAAATTAACCCTTGGTATAAAATACCCTACAGAATTAATGAGATGGATGTCAGGCATGTAGGGGGAAGAAATACAACACACACCTGTATTTGCCCTCAAATTTCCCCCACAAAAACAAGAGGAGAAATTAACTCTTGGTATGAAATACCCTATAGAATGAACCAGATGGATTTCAGGCGTGTATGGGGCATAAATACACACACCCTGTATTTGACTCAAATTCCCCAACAAAACAAGAGGAGAAATTAACCTTTGGTATAAAATAAAATAAAATACCCTACAGAATGAAAGAGATGGAATTCAGGTGTGTATGGGGCAGAAATACACACCCTGTATTTGACTCAAAATTACCCCGCAAACAAGAGGAGAAATTAACCCTTGGTATAAAATATCCTAAAGAATGAACCAGATGGATTTCAGGCGTGTACAGGGCAGAAATACACACATCCTGTATTTGACTCAAATTCCCCCACAAAACAAGAGGAGAAATTAACCATTGGTATAAAATACCCTACAGAATGAAGCAGATGGATGTCAGGCGTGTATGAGGCAGAAATACACACACCCTGTATTTGACTCAAATTCCCCCACAATCAATAGGAGAAATTAACCCTTGGTATAAAATAGAGTAGCCTACAGAGTGAACCAGATGGAATTCATGTGTATGGGGCAGAAATACACACACCCTGGATTTTAGGGAGAATACCTCACAAACTAAAAACAAAACAAAATAAAAAACGCTGGTTCAGGAACAGGTGTGTATATGACACACACTTTTGAAGGTCTTTCACCCCAGTAGCGCAAAAAATGGATTTGTTTTGCACAGAGTGCAATATACTGTTGCAACAGATAGATACTTCTTACAGGAGACACAGTGACAAGGGGCAGAATTTAACATGGTGTCTGTATTTATAGGGCTTCTGTGACGTCACAGAAGCCCGCCGGTCGCTGATTGGCTTCATGTCGCCCCATGGGCATTGAGGGCGTTCCTTTCTTCCTCCCGTAGTTCTCTGCCCCATGTCACACCATGTGCTCATGGCCATTTTAGAAAAAAATACGATTTGTTCCCGCGAATCACCATAAACTTCGCCTTCGTGCAGAATCGAATTTTTGATGAAAATCTAAACGAATTCCACTTCATTAGAATCGATTCGCCCATCTCTAGACATAATAAATATGTATAAATATATCAAAGGTCAATAAAGAGATCTCTCCCAAGATTTATTTATACCCAGGATTGTATCTAGACCAAGTGGGCATCCTCTACACCAAGAGGAAAGAACATTTCTACATAAACATAGAAAGGGATTATTTACTGTAAGAGCAGTAAGACTCTACCAGAGTGTAATAATAAAACAAGTTATAGTGACTAGGATTCTGGAGAAGTGTCATTGATCCGGGGTTTTATTCTGCTTGCCAGATTGGAATAGGGAAGGAATTTTTTCCCTAAAAATGAAGACAATTTGCTTCTCATGTTTTTTTTTGTCTTCCTCTGAATCAACACTATAGCACAATAGGCTGAACTGGATGGACATCTGTCTTACAAACTATATAACCATTAAAAGACATGAAAATGTCTCCCTGTCACAGATATCCGGGATATGGGTCTGCTTGACCAACGCAAACGGCGGTATAAGCCATGTAAGGGACCGAAGTCTAAGGAGCCTCCTAGTTCTTTACCAGAGCCCACCACAAGGTCAGTTGGATTTGTGCGGTGGGAGACTCCTAGGTCACTACCCCTGATGCGACTTGCTTGTGGTGGTGGCCATAGTGAAGCTTTGTACTGAATCATTAAGCAAGAGCGTAGTCGGGGACAGGCATAGAAGTCAGGGCAGCCATTGTAGTCAATAGGCAGAAGGTCAGGTACACGGAATAGACAGAACACGATCAGCAACTCTCACTGTATAAACCAAGAGATGAGTGAGGCATGCAGGAAGAGGAAAACAAGATAAAAGGCCACTGCCTGGTGATAGTCCCATTTTTCACAGAGCCAGTACGCAACCACCCAAGGGAGGGGGTAAGTGCACTGACAGACAGCAGAGGATTACAATGGAATAGGAGCAGGGAGAGGTGAGAAACCACGATGTGGAGCAGGGAGAGCATGGGGGTGCCTGCAGCTTGGTGTGAGGACTGCAGTGTGACTCTGTTGGCACTCCCAACTATAATTCTTTAAAACAGTAACAATGCCCCACTCTGTGTCACCACACAATACTAGCCTGCAACACAGTAATGGTGCCTTTTACATTAATGTTGCTCCCTCACTGCTACCTACACAAGAGTGTTCCTTACTATGCCTCCATAGTAATAATGTTTTCTCTACATAGGAGCACCCACTTAATAAATAATGCCCCCTAAGTAAGCGCTAGCACGGTAAAAGTTCCTTCCTTTAGCTATGCCACTGTAATGAACTGAACTGAAGTAGTGGATCCACTGGACCACCGCAAGTGGTGGTACAGGCCACACCAGGGAGCGGAGTCTAAGTGGATCCCGGTATTAGCCAGATTCAAACAGGTTGCTACCCCTATGTGACTTGTTTGCGGAGGCAGCCAAGGTGCAACGCAGGACAGAATCGGTAGGAAATCTCGTAGTCGGGGACAGGCCAGAGGGTCAGGGTAGGCGGCGAAAGATCGTGCTCGAAGAATGTAAGCGGACGGGACTGGAACACAGATATGGCAAACCGGACTTTAGAAAGGCTTCCTCGCATAGGTCAGGGCACTATGGATTTGGCAGAGGCATTCTGGAGGAGGAGCCATTATATAGGGACAGCGGCTGGCAGGACATTTTGGAAGGAATGCCCCGGGGAAGAGGTGCGCTACGGCCCCGAGTGCGGACCACGGCGATACTCGCTCCCGGCGCAAGGGGATACGGGGGGGGGGCATGAGTGCGCCCACAGCCTGAACTACGGGCTGCGTTGCCACTCGTGACAGCCACAAATAAATATTGTCACTTAAGCCCCAACACAGTAACAGTGTTCCTTTAGTGCCTTTCTTCTTTCACTGTCTTTTATCCTTCTCCTAATATTCTCTCCGAAATGACTTCTCTTCCACAACTTTCTGAGTTATTTCCCCTTTTCCCAAACCCTTCCCCCAGTTTTTTGGGCCCCCCCACCGCAAAGGGATTTGCCTGCCAGCCTTTCAGTTAAAAGGAAAACCCAAGTACCTTAACAGGTTAAAACGTCTGCATTTTACGTTAAAAATTTAAATAAAGAGATCTAAGCAGTTGTCGTTCTGTTTTTTTTTTCTTAGACATAATATCCATTAATATAAATTAAATGTTGAGGATTTTTGTTTTGTATTTCTTCTAAGAAACTGACTTATATGGCACATAGTATTTCATGCTTTTAATATTTTTTTTCTTTGAATTCATGTTGAATTTATGTTAAGTGGAAAGACAGACTAGGTAACTAAGTGATGTAACAAGGTAAGGCATTTATTATTAACCACCCAAAAAAGAGTAATAGGAGTAAAGGATGACCTTTTAGATTCTGTTTCTCACAGTTGAACTTTACAGATCTTGCCATTCTTTGTAGGTGGAAAAGCTTGCAAAATCGTCAGGTTTATCAAATACTTATTTTCCCCACTGTACCTAAAAGGTCCCCTTCCATCTGGCAACATTGCTTTGTCCTTTCTCTGTGAGTGTTCAAACTTAGCAGCTACTGACAGAAAACTATTTTTTATTATTTAACAATGATGGTAAAAAATGCAAAATTCTATGGGAGAAAAGACCCCATATACTGTTGTGCTTAATTAACTACTTAATGGTGTAATCCCAGGCTTTTCTCCCTTTTATACAGTAGATACAGTTGACAATCATCTTTCATGACTAGGTCTAAAATGCATGTAAGCTTTAGGCTAGGGCTTCATGTAGAGTCAGGATTTTCTGGAAGCAAAGGTTTGATTCAATCCCCTAGCTATATATCTAAATACCATGACCAATGCAAATTGACATGTCCCACCACCTTGCCACTCATCACCTTATGCCCCTTTCCCAGGGGCATAGCTAAAGATTTGTGGATCCTGGTGCAAAACTTCAGCTTCGGCCCCCTCGCCCCTGGACCACAGCTGTGGACCACTACTTTTTAACAACAGGTTCCTTATGTGGCGTGACAGATGTTTGTGTTGTAACATGCCCAGAAAATGATTTCTGCTTAGGATACAAGCTTAGGGTATCCAGATTATATGTATTTGTGCAATATTTCTTTATTTACAGGTTTCCATTTGGACTACTTCGGATTTGGTGGACTTCGTCGGATCAACCTTGGAGCTATTTTTTTCCAAATAAAGTGGTTAAAGAGGGCTGTTGTCAGGGAGTGTTTATTTAAATAAACGGGTTTTTTTTGCAATTTTTGTGTGTGTTTTTTTTCCATATAATTCCAGTGATGGAGGTGTCTGACAGATGAATCTTCATTACTATCACTCGGGCTTGGTGTCAGCCAGTGGTGTTTCCTGTTGCCCAAGGCTGACACTAGAGCTGTGTCAGTATCACCACAGTACCCAACTCACCAGGGGTACTGGGAAGATCCAGTGACCATCAGAAGCGGATCCTCTAATGTGATGGTCTGCTTCTGCTGCAGCTGAAGGCCGGTATCTTTATAATGGGAAGGGACTATTATAGATGGACCTTTCTTATTCTGATATATCAGGCTGGTTATGGAAAATGGGGGGAACCCACATCTTTTTTTCCGAAAATGTATTTATTTAATGAGAATCTAAACACGGGCATCTACTCTTATGATTACAGGAGTTGCCCACTTTAGGAATCTCAATAAATAAAACCGACACCTGCAGCCTGATACTATCAGAATAGGAAGGTCCATTGATATTGGTCTCTTCCCATTTTAAAAATAGCAGCCTGCAGCCGCTCAAGAAGCAGACCTTCACATTGCAGGGTCCGCTTCTGACAGTTACCCGGCTCTTCCCAGTACCCCTGGTGTGTTGGGTACTGGGATAATAGTGACATGGGGTCAGTGTCAGCCCTGAGGTCACAATGAAGATGCATCTGTCAGATGCCTGGAATTTAATGGAAAAAGCAGACAAATTTCACAAAAAAACTTATTTAAATAAACACTTCCTGACATCAGCCCTTTTTCACCATTTTTTATTAAAGAAATCAATCCAACACTGGTCTGACATAATCCAATGAGTCCGACATAGTACAAAGGGGAAACCTATTTGAAAATAAAATAAAACTCGACAGTACTAAACTCCATCTCCTGCATCCCATGAAGATTATGCCTGCGGCTGATTTTCTTGGGGTGCAGGGTACTCCTCTCTCTCACCCCTTCCAACCATTGCGTTATGCATTCTAGTGCCAACACAAAATACAACCACCACTAGAGATGGGCAAATCGATTCTAACGTAGTTGAATTTGTTTAGAATTTCAGGAAAACTTCGGTTCTGCATGAAGCCGAAGTTTATGGTACTTCGCGGGAACGAATCATCTTTTTTTAATAAAATGGCCGCAAGCATATGGCATGACATGGGGCAGAGAACTATGGGAGGAAGAAAGGAACACCCCCCTGTGCAGACATGAAGCCAATCAGCGACCAGCAGGCTTCTATGACGTCACAGCCCTATAAATACGAACGCCGTGTTACATTCTCGTACTTCTCACTGTGACTCCTGTCAATAAGCATCTGGCTGCTGCTGATCTATATTGCACTCTTTAGCAAAGAAACTCGTTTTTTCAGCTACTGGAGGGAAAGACCATCACAAGTGTGTGATTTGCACACTTGTTACTCAACCAGTGTTATTATTTTGATTTAGTTTTTGCGGTATTCTCCCTAAAGTCCAGGGTGGCTGTACTTCTGTCCCATATACTGTATGCCTCAATTACATCTGGTTGTTCTATAGGGTATTTAATACCCAAGGCTTAATTTAACCCCTTGATTGTGGGTTAATTGACACTAAAATACAGGGTTTCTTTATTTTTTGATCCCATATTCGCCTAAATAACATCTTTTTGTTCTGTAGGTATTTCATACCCAAGGCTTAATTTAACCGCTTGATTGTGGGTTAATTTGGACTAAAATACAGGGTATCTTTTTTTTTTTGTCCCATATGCGCCTAAATTACATCTGGTTGTTCTGTAGGTATTTCATACCCAAGGCTTAATTTAACTTCTTGATGGTGGGTTAATTTGGACTAAAATACAGGGTGTGTGTTTATCATGTACAGACATCTTCATTAAACAGAGACTGTACATTTTTGATCAAACAGTATGTCAGACAGAGGTGTGGCAGGCCCTTCACATGTGAGTGGCAGTGGCACAAACATTCCTGGAGCAGGCACAGGTTGCAGCACAGTAAGAGGACATCGCAGGAGGGGTGACTCGGTGAGGCCAGAACTGCCGGTGTCATCTAGCGGCTGTGTGTTGACCAGCAACCCAAGGGTTCTTGATTGGTTGACTAGGTCATCAACTTCCTCCCAGATGACATCTGACAACGCCCTTAGTGCCCTTAATGCCCTTAGTTGGCATGGCCCGGGAACAGGTCAGCGGCCCTAACCTGTCCTCAACCTGCCTCTGTCCCGTTCGGTTACCTCAGCCAGAGAACTACTGTGTGGTCTGGGCTCAGCGCCACTATACAGCGAGGACAAAATCTTTGAGGACACTCAGCAGCTACTTGGCAGTGAAGAGGTGGGGCAGACATCCGCTGCTTCTTGCAGTAGGCAGGAAAGTATTGATGTAGAGAGTGGCAGGGGAATTTTGTTGAAAAGACTCAGGTTTTTAACGAGCCCTTTGAGATTATAGTAGTATGGCCAAACTTAAAACGTGACGTGTGCTTTCACACTTGGGAGGGGGTTAAGAAAGGGGTTTCATCACATCATCGGGAGAAGAGGGTTCAGCTTGTGCTCAGGATGGCGAGCCATAAGTCGTAGTGTGGGGAGAGAGGGTGCCGAGTGCGAATTTCAGGAGCCAAACGGCCCAGGGGGTAGAAACCCCCGCTTCGCAGGTCCAAAAAAGTACGGTACGGGGGCTCACCGAAACAAGGGCAGTATAGTCCCTCGTGCGGAGTGTTGGCGGTAAAATCCCCCTTTCGGCGGTGTGGCAGTTTTTTGCCAAGCACCGGAGGACCGATATGTGTATTGTAGAATCTGTGGGCAGAAAGGGAAGCTTGGCCGGGGAGTAACGTTGGCACCACGGCCCTGCATCACACCTGCGTCCCCCATCCAGTGGCCTGGGAGGGGAAGGTTCAGATGTGGTGGCCATCTTGCTGCCAGAGCAAACAGCAGCAGCTCCCGGGCACGCAGCCAAATCAAGGCCCACCCTCTCTGCCCCAAGGGAGCCTTTGTTTTCCCTCATCTTCGTCCCGATGCTCCTCTCCTCGCTAGGGATGATGTTATACAAAGTTGAAATCGGGAGTTTTTAGGTGATGGAAAATTTCGATCAGTGTATTTGAGTGACAATTGCAGATAAATTTTTTCTATCCCCATTTTTGGCCTTCCTGTCATTTTGGCGGCCCAAAACCCGCTTAGAGCATGAGCAGGGGGAGCTGGGTGTGCGACGTCATGACTGTGATGTGTAGGTTTTCATTGCTGGGGAAAAACAATGAATGTTTGGAAGTACGCATTTCCTGTTTTCCCCAGTTTTTCAGTGTCTCTCACTAAGCGGGGTGTCTAGGTCTCTTCCAAAACGCTCACCAAGATAAGTTCTTCTCTTTTTTCATACAGACAACTATGCTTTTAGCGTGAAAATGAGAAAATAGGTAGATTAGAAAATTCAGTTCTTAGTTTTTAGACAGAGACTTTTAAAGAACATCTAGGTGGACAAACACAGATAGACAGGCAGGCAGGTTTTTAAAAGGAGGGTTTATTGTGCAGCCCAGACTCTGTTTGAACCTGTTGAATGGCATTTTTTGTACCACTTTTTGGCCGCACACCTCGCACCCGAGGGAAGTTGTACCTTTTATTTTGTGCACCCATTTTTTTCAAAGAGCCACCTTGAACTTAATTTGGTACAGAAATTTTCAGTTATGGGTGTATTTCATTGGTGCAAAAAAACCCCCTTTTTTTATCCCATAAAATTTTTAAAAAGCTGTTTTTTTACTTTGGCGCAGCCCAGTTTTGTTAAAGAGCCCCCTTGACTTACATTAGGATACAGAAAGTTTCTAGTAACTGCAGGGGGATTTATTGGTCAAAAACCCACCTTTTCTTTTCGTATAACTTTTAAATACGTTTTTTCATTTGGGGCATCCCCAATTTTTTTCAAAGACCCCCTGCCCTTATTTAGGATTATGATGAGCGATTGTGTCAACTATCGTTATCGATTTGATGTCGAATCGGGGAAAATTTTCAAGACGATTTCCGATAGTCGATAAAGATTACCGCCGATGACCATTAAAGTCTATGGGAGGGAACAACACCTTTATTCTTACACCCCCAAAAGGGGTGGGGAAGCTGGAATTAACATCCACAACAGTAAACTGGATACGTGCCATCTTAGGCAAAAAACCCCTAGGTTATAAAATCCAGTAAAAAAAGTCACGACCATTCATATCCCTGCTTATACCACAACATACTCTTAAACCCGCATGACCCCCAAAATTTAAAAAGTGCCAGAAGGCATATTATTTTAAAAAATTTTACTTTAACTGGCATTTATTTTCATTCCTGGCCCCGCATGAGCCCGAACCTGCATAAAACCCCCGATTTAAAAAAATGCCGGAAAAAAGGAGTTTTTTTTCCACCATTTCATTGAACGGAAATTCACTATAACTGTCCTGGACGGTATGCCATAAAAATGTCTGACCCCCCAGATTAAAAGGCCGGAAAAAGGGTCTTTTTAACCACCATTTTAGTTGAACTGAACATTGAATCCTTATGGGCCCCAAACATGACCCCCAAAAAC
>JAODAL010074825.1:0-14229 GCA_025379985.1 Phyllomedusa bahiana
CTCAGAATACTGTTCCACTGTTAACCCTTGCCGTTACCGACTTATATCAGGGTCAGGAACCAACCCTTGGGTAGCTATATACTATAGACCGAGAATTAGGCGTGTGAGGCCGTTGATCAAGACAGACTAACTCAGATTAAAGTTTATAGATTTAATTAGCCTTGAAGGGCACACTAGACAAGTAATATATACAAGATGGATAATAAAATACACGTCAGAGTGAGGTGCAAATGCAATTATGGATTACAGACAAAAGGCAGTTAAAATAAGTCAAGTTACCTTGTTGCTTGGGGCCCGGCCGCATGGGGGGCATATGTGGCCTGGCTGCTGCGTGTGGATGTCCTGGAACTGTTCTTAGGTGGCCTCCCTCCTGGATCAACCGGAAGAGCCACCCCTGACTCCGGCTTATATCTGTGAGGGGGCAGCCCACTTGGCAGCCCCCTACACACCCCTGGGATTGTCTATGAACTCCTCCCACTCAGGTCATGCAGTTCCTGATACAAACCCCAAAATGGACTATAACTCGGCAGGGCATTGGCACAGAACCGAGCCAGTAGCATCATCAGAACCGGCTGGATCTACCCAACGCCTGAATATGAGACATGCCTATCTTATGGACTCCCAGGGTCCGGTTGTGGATATCTCAGTCCCCCTGCGCCTTGGAAACCTGGAAATGGGAATGTGCGTGCGGGAGAGTTCCATATTTTGAAATATGAACTCGCCATGGACCAGTTATGAGCTGGTCGCCTATAAATCAATATGAAAATCGGAGACGACCCGACTGGGCTGAATTGAGCAAAGTCTTTGAAGCTTGCGAGCTTGGACCAGCATTTGTTCAGTGCTAATTAGGTTACATGAGGATCCTTTCATGGGTTGACCCCATGCTGTGGCGACTTCCTACAGAGGCATTGGGGAAGAGAGCTGTGCTGATTAACATGTAAATTGAGCTTGTCCTGTGGTGGGGGAAGCTTTTTTCTGACTAGATTAGATGGTTGGGGGGAGAGAACTGTCAGTGGGGGATGCAGTGAAGTGAATTCTTCCTCACATAGGGTTATATGATAGAAGGAGAGAAGCTGAGCTCTGTGATATATAGGGTTATTTGATGGAGGAGAGAAGCTGATCTCTGTGATATATAGGGTTATATGATAGAGGAGAGAAGCTGAGCTTTGTGATATATAGGGTTATATGATAGAGGAGAGAAGCTGAGCTCTGTGATATATAGGGTTATATGATAGAGGAGAGAAGCTGAGCTCTGTGATAACTAGGGTTATATGATAGAGGAGAGAATCTGAGCTGTGATATATAGGGTTATATGATAAGAGAAGCTGAGCTGTGATATATAGAGTTATATGATAGAGGGAGAGAAGCTGAGCTCTGTGATATATAGGGTTATATGATAGAGGGAGAGAAGCTGAGCTCTGTGATATATAGAGTTATATGATAGAGGAGAGAAGCTGAGCTAGTTGATATAGGGTTATATTATAGAGGAGAGAAGCTGAGCTCTGATATATAGAGTTATATGATAGAGGGAGAGAAGCTGAGCTCTGTGATATATAGGGTTATATGATAGAGGGAGAGAAGCTGAGCTCTGTGATATATAGGGTTATATGATAGAGGGAGAGAAGCTGAGCTCTGTGATATATAGGGTTATTTGATGGAGGAGAGAAGCTGATCTCTGATATATAGAGTTATATGATAGAGGAGGAAGCTGAGCTTTGTGATATATAGGGTTATATGATAGAGGAGGGAAGCTGAGCTCTGTGATAACTAGGGTTATATGATAGAGAGGAGCTGTTCTCTGTGATATATAGGGTTATTTGATGGAGGAGAGAAGCTGAGGTCTGATATATACAGGTTTATGTGATTTGATGCTGATTAAATTTGAAAAGTGAAACTGAAAGTACTATGGATCCTGCCACATACAGTGAATGACAGTTTGCTCTGTATACACTCTGATGCAGGGAAAGCTGTAAGTCACTGTATGTGGGCGGGGTCAGCAGGACTCTCACTATCTCTTTAGGAATCTGGTCAGGATTTATTGTGCTTTTTGCTCAGAAATCCTGTTGTAAACCATATAACCCTACAGTGAATACAACACCGGACACACAAAGAATACCAGCTTCAAATTCCAGATGATAGAATTAAATTCTTCTTTTATCTCTTCATTATTAAAATCCAATCTTTGGGACAATCACTATGGGGGACATGTATGATCAGCGTTTTTGCCGGTTTTCTGGCGTATAATGCGCTTCTCGGTGCTGGCTCCGCTGTCGGACGCACCTCCCTTATGCGTTAGGCGCATTAGGCGAAAGCTTCGCCAATTTCTAATGCGCCGAACATGAAGGGGCGTGCTGTGGGCGTTCTGGGGCGGGACGCACCACATTCGAAAACACCGACGCATGTATGAATGCGGGACGGCAAAGTAAGGCGCATTAAAGCTCTGACAGGCAGACCAATTTCAATGTGGTCTGTCTGTCGGAGGCGTCGAAGTTTACCCCGCATGTATGAGCGCACTTCGGCGCCAACATTCATCAGGCGCAGTTTTCACGGAAAAAAAGGTGAAAACAGGTGCTTCAACGCGCCAATCTTCATACATGTCTCCCTATATGTTATAACGTTCACATGAGCAGTGTTAAATCACCCCGCTGACGTGTTTCTGATCTAACTGAATCCTCAGACGTAGCTAATATATCACAGCGCTTGGCTCCTCTCCTTTTATCATATCCTGCTCTTTGATAAGGCAGCATAAACCACCTGACAGGTTCTCTTAAAAGAAAAAGTAAAGTAAAGAAAGTAAAGTAAAGTAAAAAGTAAAGCAAGTATGCTCAACTATGTTTGGAACTCCCATAGAAGTTAATAGGGAGAACTGCTCGAGTACAGTCATTTCCCTGTACAAGTTGGCCTCAGACTTAAACTTGCAAGATGGTACAACCCCTTTAAGGCAGTGTAACCTTAGATTAAGCAGCCTAAAGAGGTGCCAAAGTTATTACAGTGGTTCATGCTTTTTGAAAAAAAAATTGTTGTCTAACCTTCTAAACTAACTATTGGTCGGCTTACTTTGCACCAAAATTCTACTCCAGAATTTTGGCCCAATTTGGTGCACATTTTCTTATTTAAAGCCATTCCCCTTACTGTAAAGACACACCACTTGTCATCTAAATCACACTAAAATTGGACCACATGTATGAAACTGTTTAGGTCTAAAACCCATAGGTTACTATGAGTTTTAGACCTAAACAGTTTCATACATGTGGTCCAAAGTGTCTAAAGGCACAAGAGTGCTTTACCGTTGATGCACCAACTTGCAAGAAAATGTTGGCTTATTTTAGGATAAATAATAAGTAAAAACACTGTAGAATATCTGCTTCAATATGATTATGCTTCACAGTTTTTACAGAGGAGCCCCACAAAACCTGGAACAATAAAACCATACTGTGGATTCTTTCTTTCCTCACTGAGTTCAATGGGGAACATCTGCAATAAAACACGCTGCCAATTTAAAATCCACACCACAGGTCAATATCAAGTGGATTTCAGATTGATTTTTTTTTCTGTAACACGTAAATGAAGTTTTTTTTTGAATAGCATTCATTTTTGATTTTCTGAACATCTTCTGCGGATTTTCCATGTGAAGATAACCTAATAGCAACACTATTTTAGAGGGAATGGAGACCAAGCCAACTGAACAGTAAATAGTGTTGCATTTTGGATTCGTGACAATGTCAAATTCAACCCAAATCTACCGTAAATGATTTGATTCAGGTATAATTAAATTTTGGGGGAAATTTCCAAATACTCGACAGTATCCATAATCCTAAATTGGGTTTTAAATGAAAGGGAATCTGTCGCCAATTTTTTTTTTTTTTTTTTACTCATGAAAACAAGACACTGATACAGATTCTTTTCTTCTTAGCTGTTTTTATTTTATGATTGTAAATTTCTCAATTCTGTTATCTGTCTATTATTGTGGGGGCAGTGATCTTGCCTGAGCTGCTTTAACAGCATTTAGAGAGATGCTTTACAGCAGCTTCATTCACATAGGAGACTGTGAACTGGATCAGTCCCATTGACTTCTTTAGGAGAGTGTTTCGGGCATGCACTGTGACCTAGGAAGAAGTCAGTGTGCAGGGAAGGGGAGAGGGGGAGCTGTGACTATCTCCTGTCTCCATTGTTACCGGTGGATCCTGTGTTATCTATACACATTGGTGTCACCTTTCAGTGTAACTCTGCTTGTACTGATAATGAGGAGACTGCTGATAATCTCTCTCTACAGAACAGGAAGTGTCAGACGATTATTAGGCTTAGTGGCCAAAGTAAAAACTGCAGGACTTAAGAACTTAAAAAAAAATATTGAAAGTGATGTGGAAAATTTTAAAAAATAACCCAAAATTTTTAAAAAATGTGTTTAACATAAAAAAGTGAGTTAAACAATAAGTAACTTTTTGATGACACATTCCTTTTAAAGTTAGGATTTTTAGGTCTTTTAAGGGATTAACTCACCTTTTAGTGTTGCTCCGGGTCCCATGTTGTGCCAGGCTTGGGGTCCCTTCCACCAAGGCGTCACTTTTGGTGCAACGTCTAATGTCATTTCTATATTTCCTAGTTTATCACTATCTTTTGTGAATTGGCAACGGCATTGGATGTAATGCAGGATGTCAATCTAATTTCTCAAATTCAACCCAAATCAAAGGTATTCGATTCAGGTGGGTCCAAATCAAATTTTGGTGAAAACTTCCAAATACTTGACAATATCCCTCATCCTAAATTGGGTTTAGGATTAGGTTTGTGTTTTTAGGGGTTTTAAGGGATTATTATACCTTTCAGTGTTGCTCCGGGCCTTGGGTTCCTCCTACCAAGGCGTTACTTTTGGTGCTATGTCCAATATAATTTCCAGTTTTCGGGACATGAGATGTGAGACATCACTTCCGCTTTCCACAACATAAGAGTAAACTAGAAGTGATGTTGGATGATCACACCGGAAGCGGGAATGACTTGAGGTATGAAAGAGAAGTTAACTACGAAAACACCCTGAAAAACCTATTCCTGTATTAGGGTTTGGGTTGGAGATAGTATTAGAGATAGGGTTCAATGTAGAGAAAGGGTTAGTAAGAATTTTTTCAAAATTTCGGTTTAACTATTGTCAAATAGACACCTACTACTACTAGTAAGTCTACTGTGTGAATTTTCACATTCATTTCTGCTATTCTACATATAGAATGTATACAACTTGACTCGCATGAAGGCTGTAACTTGAGGTGCAAACTCCCCTTTGTGGTGGGTCCGATACCACCTAAACCTTTTGTTCAAATTACATTAATAAAAATGGCCTGTGCTGCCAGAACCTTTTTATATGGGCTTATTCCATGAAGTATAAAGGCTCCTGTTGCTTCTTTACCGCTTTGATCTAAATGGAAAGTAGTAGATTTCATTGCTCTTTCAGCACAGCCAGTGCATGAAGGGCTGTCATAAGAAACCCGAATCGACTGTTGTGTCATTAGGATAAACCTGGAAATCACCACTTTGGTATCGCTTTTTACTTTTTTAGTCCCAGGGGCCCAATTAAATATTCTTGTGCCGTATAATTTCAGATATTTCTCTTCTCTCTAATATTAGGCTGAATGATGTGTTTTGCTAGGAAGTACTGATGGGAAAGGTAGAGAGAGACACAGTTGTGTTAATTAAGTAATGTGAATGATATATTAAACGCAATATGGTCAATTTACAAAGTGAGCCAGGTTCCCAGCGCTGGGAGTTACATTGCCTTTGATGGTAATATATTCACTGGTAATCCATGACAATGAAGTTTTGTTATTGCTCCTAGATGATGCTGCTTCACAAGAATAGGAGCCTGGGTTAGATGGAGCAGTGTAAGTTTATAATAAAATTACTTATTGGAAACGGGGCAGATTTAGTGCAGTTGGATGT
Source organism: Phyllomedusa bahiana (assembly GCA_025379985.1). Lineage (NCBI taxonomy): Eukaryota > Metazoa > Chordata > Amphibia > Anura > Hylidae > Phyllomedusa > Phyllomedusa bahiana. Next base: position 5,926 of record JAODAL010074825.1, read on the forward strand.
GGCTAAAATACCAAAGCCAATGTGTGGCCTCTGGTGTCCCGAATGCTTCTTTAAAGGGACACTAACATAATTTTTTTTTACATATTGACAAGCAATATATAATTATAGGGCGACATGTATGAACGGGCTTTTCGCCTGATTTTTGGAGTAACCTGCGCCTCCCGGCCCGAATCCCCCTGTCGGACGCAGGGATGCGATGTTAGGGGCAGCGTTCGCCACTTTTAGCTGCGCCCCACATGAAGGGATGGGCAATGGGCGCGGTGTAGGCGATCTGGGGCGGGACGCTGCGCGCTCGAAAACTCCGAGGCATGTACGATCGCGAGTCGGCAAAGTGCGGCGCATTGCAGAAAAAAATATATTAAATCAATAAAATCCTGTTTATTTCTTTATTTTCGTTACACCAATACTATTGATCCTTGGCTAACGAAAATAAAGAAATAAACCTGATTTTATTGAATTAATATTTTTTTTATTTACCCCCATATTATTATTCATTTTATATACACATCGGGACAACTTCGGCAGTATTATCATTTGATTTCGGCCATGTACAGTTTTATTCAGATTGCATTAGAAAACCCATAGGAGCGGTCGCTCGCTCTCCCATTGGTCCAAATAACCGCGCCTCTTTTACTTAGCCAATCACAAACAGAGCTTTGCTCTGCATTTCTTTTCCCATAGAACTCTATGAGAAAGTAGCTCGCGCTCTGATTGGCTAAGCTGGACGAGCCCCCGCCGCTTCAACCATCAGCTCTTTTCTACCTTTTTACTGTATTTTGAACTGTCCCGCCTTTGAATATGATTGGTCAATATTTCTCCATAGGTTAGAATGGGTCCCTGTCGCTCCTATTCTGATTGGTCAATTCTCCTCCATAGGTTAGAATGGGCCACTGTCGCTCCTATTCTGATTGGTCGGCATAAACCAGCCAATCAGAATAGCTTAAACAATTTGAATTACTGTATTTCGCGGCAATTCTCTATATTGCAATTCCTTAGGGTAGCACCGTCTCGGCGACAAATGCGCTATTGGGGATTTAACCTTATTTTTATAGAAGTTTCAGGCTTATCTGATAATGTTTTACACTTAATAAAAAATGATTTTTTTATTCTTTATCTCCATGCCGCAGGGGCGCTGAGCGCCCGAGATTTCATTGCGCCGATCTCTCCATAGATTTAAAATGGGAGAAGTAGCTCGCGTTTTGATTGGCTGGGATAGCCAACCCCCCGCAGTTCAACCAATCACTCTTTTCTGCCTTTTTACTGTATTTTGAACTGTCCTGCCTTTGATTTTGATTGGTTCAAAATTTTCCATAGGCTATAATTGGTATCTGTCGCTCCTATTCGATTGGTCGGATAGCCAAGCCCCCTAGCTCAGCCAATCAGTTTTCTGCATTTTTACTGTATTTTGAACTGTTCCGCCTTTGATTCTGATTGGTCAATAGTTCTCCATGGTTTTAATGGGTCACTGTCGCTCTATTCTGATTGGGCCGGTTTTCTGCCGACCAATGAGAATAGCTTTCAGAATTTAAAATTACTGTATCTCCCGGCAATTTCCAATATCCTAATCTTGAATTAGGATATTGGAAAGTGATTTTTTTTTTAAATTATTTTTTATTTTTGATGTTTGAGCTCTTTCTGAGAATGTTTTCCGTCTTTATAAAGTGATTTTTTTCATACTCCGCACGGACAATTTTAATGATTTCTCGCTGTTTTCCCAGCCTGTCTCAAATTTGGGAAAATACATGTGAGGCGCAGTCCCGCACAGGCCCCATGTCCCCGCACTGCGGCCCATGTCCCCGCACTGTCCCACATTCACTGGCGAGCGCAGGGAAACTTTCCCCGCATGTATGAGTGCACTACCTCGGGCGGCGAATCTTAGGCGCAGCCCCGCACTGCGCCTCAGTCCCCGCACTGTGCCCCACACACTGGCGCGGCGCGACGGACTTTTCCCCGCTTGTATGAGTGCACTACCTCGGGCGGCGAATCAAGGCGCAGCGCCGCACTGCGCCTAAGTCCCGCACTGCGCCTCAACACTGGCAAAGGTGCGGCGGACTTTACATGGAATGTATGAGCGCGCCCCGGCGCCGACATAAATCAGGCGCAGATTTTGCCGTGGCGCCCCGACGTGGCGAGATTCATACATGTCGCCCATAGATTTTTTTTATAGAATTTTTAAAGTTCCCTTATATATTTGACTTCCTGATTAGTCTCTCTGACCTCTGCTCTGATAGTACAGCAGTGAAGATTGCTTGATGGTTCTCTTCCAGGCCCACAAAGGGGTCTAAATGGAATAGTGTTACCAGCAGGACCTGATAAGTATAAAAAAAAGCTGAAAAACCAAACCCTAATTGTAGATAAGATAAAAACCCATTATTATTTCATGTAATTGCCCTTGTTCTTGTCTAATCCTTATCAAGAACAATCGAGTGATAAATTATGTAATTACCTTTCTATTTGTAATCAGACTACATGCAGATAATCATTTCTTGCAGCAGCTGCAGTAAACTGAGATTAGTCAGCTTTGCCAATCAGGAATTTAGCTCTTTACCCTTATAGCTAGGAAAGGGCAAGATTTCATACGTTAAATTGCATAGGACTGCTGAAATAAATATAATTCTAAAATGGGATTAAAAAAACAAATTTTTTAAATATGCATAATTCTTTACTGATAAATGGGCACAAGTGCCCAAAAGCTTGGATTTATTTACAAGGAAAGTGCTGACTGTGACAGTCCGACTGTCCGTCCCCTCATCTTGCAGTCCCCTGAGCACTCTGACATGCTGTGATCTCTTCCTTGGTTTATTCATGTCACTGGGAACATTTGCACTGTGAGTTAGCCAGAATATCTTGTATTACGTGCCTGTCATTTCCCTGTTATCCCTGGCAGGGGTGTCACCAAGAGGAGTTCTCAGCTTCCTGTAATGATCATTAGAAAAGCAAAGATTAACAAAATGTGCTTAATTACCAGAAAGGACAAATCTGTCAGCAAACAGTAGGGAAGTCCTCGTGTACTGTAATAGCTTGAGGGGTTTACCCTATGATTCAGATTTATACAGTTCATGGCAGTACCCAAAGCAGGAACCAATCAATGTGGGGGAAGGGAAAGTTTTGACGGGCAGGGCTTAGAGTTTTCATCGCCCCTATCATTTGATAGGCCCCAAAATTTTTCCCCTTTTACTGCCCCCTAGTTTTTAAAAGGAAAAGAAAAAAAAAAAAAAAAAAACTACATAAAGGGAGGGCTAGAAACTGGGTCTTTCGGGACGTTTTTGGGCGGGGTCATTGCGCTGAAATACCCCTGTAATTACAGAAATCATAGCTTCAAGACGCTAAAATTTTTCTGCCGTTTCCCCTCGCGTATGGAACGGCAGCAAAAAAAAGGGATAATGAAAAGTCAATGGGGGGCCGGAGCCCGGGGGGGCCACCCCCCTGTGCTTTTAAAAAGAACCGTGATCAGCACATTCTTTAAACACATGCCCCTTGCAGGGCACAGGTACGCGCCGCAACAGCCGGTGTGCACATCCCCTTAAATTTTTTCGATTTGATAGGGGTATTTTTGTCATTTAAAGCATCATTTTGGTTTAAATTATTGTTTATGTACCGGAAAAAAAATGGCTTTATTCATTTTCGGGGCAAATTACAAAAAATAAAACTAAACTGGCCCAAGAAATGAACAACTTGCAAAGATAGGGTACAGGGAAAAGGGGCCTTAATTAAACTATAGACAGGATTGTTCATAGGAAGATTTGGGTCACACTTTGGAAGGGCTACCTTAATAGGACAGCTGATCAATGAGGTAATTTGACTAGTGATATTGTATGCCCCATGATGGCAAAGGATAAAAAAGGCCCGATGGTTTTGTTTGGCAGTAATTCCCCAGTACAGGCTTTTTTCCCGGGCTCTCTCCCCCCCGGGGCACACTACTGGAGGGGGAAACATACCCTGACATCAGTGTTTGGACAAGTTGAAATGAAAAGTATTTCCCCGGGTTGATCCGTGTAGAAAATAGACGCTAGGGACAAAAGCCGCATTTTAAAATTCTACAATAAAATATACACCCCGCGGGAAAATAGTAGGGTGCTCACCTATTTTAGCGTACTAAAATTTGGTACAGCCCCTTATACTATATGGCACCGATCCAGTGGTTAAAACCCGGGGAAAGAAAACTCGGAGTGATCCCGCCAATGACTCCAGGGGAAAACGCCGGGGGCAGAGAAACAATAAAAAGCAGGGGGACGGTGTATGCCGTCATAAAAGGGGGATCATATTACTAGAGCGCTGGCAAAAAGGAAAAGCAAAAAGTAGAAAATTTCTTGTAAAATTTTTATTGATAAACATTAGCGTTTCGCCGGTATAAACACCATTTCCCTAGAGGGTTGACCTTTGAGGAAGGTGGTGTTTATACCGGCGAAACACGAAATGTTTATCAAATAAAATTTTTCACAAAAAAGTTTTCCCCTTTTTTTTTTCATTTTTTTTCCACGCTCTATAATAATTCCCTACTCATGAGCGGATACACCGTCCATAGCTTTTTATTTGTTCTGGACAAGTTCCCGGGGTACTTCCTCTGGTGTGGGGTTTGGAAGTAGTCAGGATAGAAGTAGTCAGTGCAGTTGCTCAGACACACACTCACGGAGGCAATGTGAATGGCAAAAATAATTACAGTCTTTACTGAAGATACACAATTTCCAAGCGGCAAAATAAGGATCCAGTCCCATAAAAAACTCCTAAACCACTGGGAAATTTTTTCGCAGGGTATGAGGATTTAAGAGCTCCTTATAATACAAGGGGGTTTCCCGTTGAGAGTAGTAGCAAATCTCCATATACACACTGGGTTTTCCCCCACTTTTGGGGTGTCTAAAACCTTCTTCTATTGCAGACCATGTCAATGCCTCTGGTGTCTATGATACTCCACACTGAACAAGTATTACTGTGGACCTTTCAATAGTCATACAGGCTGGTAGCCCCAACTCTTTTCTACTACCTCTAGCAGCAGAATGCAGCTCAAAATCTCTTTAAACCCCGTTACACGGCTATTGCCGACGGATTGGCCCGTACTCCGCGCCGATTTGCGCTTCAATACGGCGCCAATCCGCCCTGTCATTACGGTAACCCACTGCTCTCATTGAGAACAGTGGAATCCGTCGCCCCTCCCCGTCGCAAATCCGCCGCGGGGGAGAAAGTGACATGCACATTATTTACGGCCCCGGACGCGCCGTAAACAATGCATTTTTCTATGGGCCGGGAGCGGGCCCCCGCCGCGCTCCGGCCCCGCCCCCGTCCACCCCGAAATTAAACGGCGGATTTGTGCGTTCAATACGGCGCACAAATCCGCCGTGAATAAGCCGTGTGAACACGGCCTTACACTCCTCACTACTCTTCCTCCATGCTACGACAACCTGTTCTCTCTCCAGTCTCCACACCTTGCCCACCAACTGCCACGCCTTGCCACCAACTGCCACGCCTTGCCACCAACTGCCACGCCTTGCCACCAACTGCCACACCTTGCCTCCAACTGTCACTTCTCTTGTCTCTTCTCTATCCCATTGCCCAATCAGGAGCTAGGTGTTGGCACATGTTATGTGTGGTGCAAATTTTTAAAGATGCATAACGTTATATATACATTACACATAATTGACAAATGATACACTGTAGAGAGACCGCATCCCTGACTCAACCTTACATGCAATACTCAGTACTGGTATATTATAGCTACACAGACTTCTAATTTACAGGGGAGATCAGGAAGATTTTTGATTGATCTAAAAAAATTATATTACTATGTAGCTTAAAGGTCCAGGGAAAAAAAACTTAATAATATCTCTCCCAAAATTAGACACTTTTCTATAAACTTTTGCTGCATTTCCGTAGGCTTCCTGTAGCTCTACATAACCTCCTTGATGACAGGACGCTCAGTAGTTCTGTGATTCTGGTCAAAAAGGAAGCAGCACTGTGTCCAGCTCAGGAGATTAGGTGACCAAAAGATGTGGCTTTTCCAGGAAAGTCACACTATCTTGGTTCTGCCTCCCAAGGCTTTGAACATGAAGAAGTGAATGGGTCCAGGGCTTACGTTGAAGATGGGAGGGAGGAAGATAGGCAGAGAAGAACAAAGGATCCTGGGGCTGTAGTTTTACAAGGCAAAAGGAATCGGCTTTAAAACCAAAAATGCTGCTGTTCCTCTACAGAAAGAGAGGCTTTATACAGCACAGGAAAAGCACAAATTAACCAAGGTTTTCTTTTCAATTAGGTCATTATATACAGTAGAGGTGTGCAATTAATTTTCCCATGGGGCCACAAGAGAAATTGGGATGGTTTAAGAGGGCCAGACTTATTTAAAAAAAAAAAAACAAAAAAAAAAAAACATAGGGTAAACGGGGAAAAACTTGTTTTGGGGGTTAATTTTTGTGGAAACCTACTATGTGATATAAATGACACGTTATCTTTGTAGAATCCGTCGATACCAGATTTATAAAGAGTGTTTAATGTGTTCTACCAGTTTTTTCTTAGACCAATTACCTCTTCTATCAGCTAAGCTCTGTCAGGGGTAGGTTGTTATGGGGTCAAGGTTTTAATTTGTATCATTTTCCATTTTAGGGGGCATATGACTTTTCCACCTTTAATTCCAATTTGATAGCAAAAGTGAGACAACTGACACAAAGGCACAATTACGACATTTTTTATGGCAGTAACATTTAAAAATAATGTAGTTTTAAATTTTTTTTTTTTTAAATTTCTTACCTGTGGATTTGTACAAGTGATCGCTAGTACTATATACTATGGAGCTTGTGTACTACAGTGTAACGTCATTCAAGCGATCCCCCATTACACCTTGCCTCTAATCACAATTAGCGTAGCTAGGTTAGGTAGGTCGCCCTTCAGTAGAGTAAACCACACATCCTGCAAAACTGTCTGCAAATTTGTAAAAATTTGGGCAGAAATCGAACTCCCCTCTGATATTGTCTTCTATGTTGATAGCATTGATGTGGGATCTGGAACCACTGCTAAACCTGCTGAGGACCATTGCTCCTTTATGTCTCCAAAAAAGTGAGGTTTCCAGTTTAGGAAATCCAACAAAGCTGTTCCTAAGTTTCGCAATGTTTTTTCAGTCAGAAAGTAAAGGGTGAAATTTCTCTCTTCACCACAAATCAACTTCTAAAGTCGAATCCTGACCCAAATTTTGTTACATGCTGTAAAATTTTGCAGATTTTCAAAATCAGCAGCTAAACAAATGGCTTCTTTTCATAGATATAGACCCTGCTCAGTCCAGCATATGGCTGTGAAGTGAGTCTGATATCTTTGTGTGTTACGGGTAAATGACCTGCCGTCATTGATCTGTCTTCTACCCGGCTTAAAACAACCGGCTTCTGTTAGACGGTATTAGCTTTTCTGTTTGACCCCAGACAACTGTGCTTTGTAAAAGGCCAAGCTGCCTGTGACAGGCAAGACAAATGGAGAGAATGGCGTTGTTTCTAATATCTTCATAATTAACGAAATTCCGGAAGAAGAGATATGAAAAAAGCTGGGGAACTTCGCACGCATCATTATTGTACATGTTTAGTGCCAAAATAACGGTGATGGAAGTGGTGGATTGTGGTTATTTCAGTACCAATGATTTTATATAATCTGGATTAAAATTCCTATAATTCAGCATCTGATTGTTCAGAAATTTTGCACAGCCGATGGTCATAATATCTTGTAGTAGATGACTAAAAAAGAAGTCACCATTATAGATTTTGCAACATTCCGTCGTTTACCCCTTTACGACCCGGCACAATTTTCAATTTTTTTAAAAATAAGTGTGATAAAAACTTAACACTTACCAAAATTATTCACCAATTTTTTCCCGCTTTTTTCTGTGATACATAAGACTTTTACATTAGTTTTTATTTCCTAAAAATATCAGGGAAAACAGTAGAAAAAAAATCTGTTTTTCCTTTTTATTTTATTTTTTTAATATCAAAACGTGGCCCAAAATAAGTTTTTTTTAAACTGAAACTTTTTACGATGTTTTATAAAGGTGATATCTATTTTTAGGGTTGACAGTGCGATTTCTGAGCCCCAGTGATCACATGACCACCACCATCAGATCTGTATAGACAGCGCAGCTGCACGGAGTTTCTGGACAACTGGATGCTGGATTGTAGGGGTTTTAAAAAAAGTTGGTTTTTCCAAATTTCAGACATTGATGGCATATTGCTAGGATATACCATCAATGTCAGAAAGGTGCAGGACCCACATTTGACACCTGCACCCATCTCAAGAACGAGCCCCGAAACATGATTTTCGAAGCCCTGTACCCCCCTTTTT
>JAODAL010074826.1:0-14229 GCA_025379985.1 Phyllomedusa bahiana
TTAGACCTCACCCCCTCGCCTCCCGGGAGGAACCATTTGGTGGGAAAAGAGATTAAGAGGGAAATCTTGGCGCTCCCCGCAGGGAAAAGTCCGGTCCCGGGATGGCTATACGCCATCTTCTACAAAACCTAATGACGAACTACTGACCCCTCTTTTCGGATGCCTTTAATGAGATATCCCAGGCTCTAAATTTGACCCAGCTTTCCTGTGAGCTTATATTACAATGATACCAAAGGGGGGCAAGGATCCCAGCTTGTGTCCAAGCTATCGCCCAATCTCTCTCATAAATACCGACGCCAAGCTCTTTGCCAAAGTGATCGCTTTGAGGCGCAGCCCCCTTTTTAGATTCGCTCATACACTTGGACCAGGTGGGGTTTGTCCTTAGGGAGGCGAGGATAATACCCTGAAAACATTCACCATACCCCAGCATATTCACTCTACTAAACTCCCCTGTGTCTTACTTTCTCTGGACGCCGAAAAGGCGTTCGACCGGGTGGCCCGGGTCGTTCTTACGAGCAGTACGGAACATATGGGGTCGGGACCGGCAATGATGAATCGCATATCCGCCCATACCATTTTCCCCAGGCGCAAATCAGAGTTAATGGTGAACTTTCTTCCCTTTTTTTGATAAGCAATGGTACCAGGCAGGGATGTTCTTTGTCTTCTCTGCTCTACATTTTAGCAATGGAGCATCTCATCAAGCTATCAGAGCGGATGACTCTATCCGAGGCATCCGCGTTGCCGACCGCCAAATGAAGTGCTCGCATTCGCGGATGACCCCCTGGCTATCTTGCAGATCCCTTAGAGTCCTTGCCGGCAGCCCTCAAGACCTTCAACAACATGCAGCGTTCAGCCAGCAAAAAAATCAATATGTCAAAAAATTTACCCTTTAAAGCCTATATTTTTGGATGGCCCTCTACGACAGTTGGGGTCCCTCTTTTCCCCTTCACGTGGTCCACCTCTTCTTTTAAGTACCGGGGGGTACACATAACCTGCATGTTTGGGGGAAGACATTGAGCTTAATTTTGCTCCGATCTCCATATACTGAGTGGGCGACCTCCTGAAGTGGGGCAAGAAGGGCTTCGGTTGGATAGGGCGTATTTAACATTATAAAAATGAATGTCCTCCCTCGCCTTCTCTTTCTATTCCAAGCCATTCCAGTAGTAATATCCAAACCCTTCTTCATTGCCCTTCACAAACTGTCTCCCCAATTTTGTGTGGGGAAAAGAAACCGCCCAGACTACTTCTGCGACCCTCATCAGGCCCAAACGGAGGGGGGACTGGCCCTTCCAGACCTCCAAGCAGGCCGGACTGGGAATAAAAATCAGCCTGGCACTAAGCTCCCAGCAGCCCACATACAATATCCGCTTAAAAAATGTCCCTTGTTTTTCGCACCTCGCCACTGTCTAAAATAAAATACACTGTAAAGCTGCTTTCACACGGAGCGTTTTTTTGGGGCATTTTTGCAGAGCAGTTTAAAGCTGTACATTTCTCCACAAAAAACGCATCAAAAAAGCACCCAAAGCCGCTCCGTGTGAGAGCCCCCTACCACAAGCAAGAGAGAAACAGTGTGCAGAGAAACCCCTCATCACAGAGTCAGGTGTGCACTTGCTTTACAATCAGGGAAAAAGCCCACACTGACACTACATAAGCACCAGCATAACCTACAACCAATCACTTTCCCCCGTAGTCAGGTCACCATCACATGAACACAGCACTGACTCAAAACAGAAGTAAAATGACCCCTGGCAGCAGACTCACAGGAGACATCATCATGATGGGGGTTGTTCTCGTCTCCCTTTTCGTCTCCTTCTGGCACAAACTCCATGACGCCTTCCCTTGTTGTTCCCTTCAATTTCTCTCTCTGTTCGTTACAGAATGCATTGTCTTCTTCTTGTGGTCACTACTCGTCCCTTTATAATTTACAACAAATACATCTTAGACTCCTCTCTCTTCCCAGACTTTCCTATCATTTCCCAAACAGCGCTTTTTAGACCCTAAAATTAGAAATTAAAAAATGTCAGAAAAGTGGCATGTAAATGGGTAAAACCCCCCATTGGGCAGGCAGGCCAGTATGCAGGCAGGCAGGGACAGTATGCAGGCAGGCAGGACAGTATACAGGTAGCGGGACAGAATACAGGCAGGGACAGTATACAGGCAGACAGGGCCAGTATACAGGCAGACAGGGCCAGTATATAGGCAGGCAGGACAGTGTATAGGCAGCCAGGGCATGTTAGGTAGGCATTTGCATATCGCGCCAGGCAGGATATAGGCAGCCAGGGCGGGGCATCATATACCCAGGCGGGTATAGGTAGCCAGGGCAGGGTATAATTAGCCAGGCAGGGTTTAGGTATCCAGGGCAGGGCATCATATAGCCAGGGCAGGGCATCATATAGCCAGGGCAGGGTATAGGTAGCCAGGGCAGGGCATCATATAGCCAGGGCGGGGTATAGTTAGCCGGGGCAGGGCATTATATAGCCAGGGCAGCATAGGTAGCCAGGCGGGCATCATATAGCAAGGCGGTGTATGGGAAGCCAGGCGGGCATCAAAAGCCAGGGCAGGGCATCATAACCAGGGCGGGGCATCAGTAGCCAGGCAGGGCTCATTTTGCCAGACAGTGTATAGGTAGGCCAGGCAGGTATAGGTAGCCAGGCAGGGTATCAGTAGCCAGGGCAGGGTATCAGTAGCCAGGGCAGGGTATCAGTAGCCAGGGCAGGGCATCAGTAGCCAGGGCAGGGCATCATATAGCCAGGCAGGGTATAGGTAGCCAGGCAGGGTAAGTACCAGGCAGGGTATCAGTAGCCAGGCAGGTATCAGTAGCCAGGCGGGGCATAATAGCCAGGGCAGGCATAGGTAGCAAGGGGGGGTATAGGGGTAGCCAGGGCAGGGCTTCTTTAGCCAGGCAGGGTATCAGTAGCCAGGCAGGGCATCATAAAAGCCAGGGCAGGGTATAGGTAGCCATGGCAGGGCATATATAGCCAGGAAGGTATCAGTTGCCAGGGCCGGGCATCAAATAGCCAGGGCAGGGCATCATATAGCCAGGGCAGGGGCAGTATATAGCCAGGGCAGGGCTATTATAGGCACCCAGGGCAGGGGCAGTATATAGCCAGGCAGGGCTATTATAGGCAGCCAGGGCAGGGAAAGTATATAGCCAGGGCAGGGCTATTATAGGCAGCCAGGCAGGGGCAGTATATAGCCGGGTAGGGCTATTATAGGCAGCCAGGGCAGGGGCAGTATATAGCAAGGCTGGGGCAGTATATAGCCAGGCAGGGCTATTATAGCACCGGGGCGGGGGCAGTATATAGCCAGGGCAGGGGCATATATAGCCGGCAGGGCGGGGGCAGTATTTTAGCCAGGGCAGGGGCAGTTTTAGCAGCCAGGGCAGGAGCCAGTAAGGCAGCCAGGGAGGGTCATATTAGCAGGGCGGGGGCAGTATAGGCAGCTAGGGCAGGGGCAGTATATAGCCAGGGCGGGGGCGTATAGGCAGCTAGGGCAGGGGCAGTATAGGCAGCCAGGTCAGGGGCAGAAATAGGCAGCCAGGCAGGAGCAGTATAGGCAGCCAGAGCAGGGGCAGTATTATAGCCAGGGCTGGGGCATTATATAGCCAGGGCAGGGGCAGTTATAGCCAGGGCAGGGGCAGTATAGGGCAGCCAGGCAGGGGCATAATATAGCCAGGGCAGGGAAGGGGCAGTATATAGCCAGGGCAGGGGCAGTATATAGCCAGGGCAGGGGCAGTATAGGCAGCCAGGGCAGGGGCAGTATATGGGCAGGCAGGGGCAGTATAGGCAGCCAGGGCAGGGGCAGTATATAGCAGGGGCAGTATATAGCCAGGGCAGGGCAGTATAGGCAGCAGGGACAGAAAGTAGTTTAAAAAAAAATAAAAAAGTATACACACCGGACACCCGCTGTCCCCTCCTCTTCACTCTGGAGCCGGTGGCCGCTCACTGCAGGTGCGGGGCGCGGAGCAGGCCCGATGACTCATTACATCGTGCGCCTGCCCCGCAGCCCTCCTGGGACTGAAAAAACGGATAGTAGTATCCCAATGTTTCAGCCTCGCCCTGCTTGCACCGCCGGTGCGCGCCCGTGGCTGCAGGCTGGATCGGTGACCCGCCATCAGCGGGGGGGGCCTGTCCACCCCCTGCCCCACAGGGTACGGTCGCTGATGCGACCATTGCGGCCCTGTAGCGCGCCACAGACCGGCACTCGGGGCCCGCCGGGGGGGGAACCCCCGTCCTCCTCGGCGGGCGATCCGGGCCGGCCCTGCGGCCCGGACCCTAGCGGGCCCGCCGGGGAAATGCCGGTTTGCCCTATGATCAGTCCCCCGGGCCCGCCTCCAAGCCTACTATCTAGCAGCAACCATGATCGAGTGCTTGATGCCTTCCATAATGTATCTTCGAAAAATCTGGGTGCAACTTGAGTCGTTACTATACGGAGCCCCTGTATCAGCCTTACCCTGGATGCCGGTCACATACATGCCTAAAAGAATTTTCGACCGGTCCCATTAGTGACTCGAATCTCAATTTAGTATGCAGGAAATACCCCTCAAAAATGGTTTTGTTCGTCCTGGAGGCCCCTTGGGACACCCAAAAATAGGTAACCCAGTTGTACCAAAATCACTAGAAACGGCCCTTTGGGTTTGGGTTACTGGGGCCCACTCCAACATCCACAGTTTTTTAAGACGGTGATAGCTGGAAACTCCCTGAAAAGCCTATCAAGAGCTTGTGGGTGATCCTGCGATAACTCTTTTTCCAGATTTAATTTTTACCAGCTGAGTTGTCTACACACCAGGCTCAAATCCACACTAAACTTATATAGACCCCTTACACCTTTTGAGGAGTGGTCTTTGCAGGTTCCCCAGGGCGAAGGGCCCTCTCTAGGGTCTACGGGGCCCGTACAAGCCCACGGTTGAAACCGATTTCCCCTTCCGGCGGTTGGGAGAGGGGAAATTGGGGAGACGGTTTGGGGAGGAGGCTGGAGGAAATGTTTTTCCTTTCCCATAAGTCGTCTGTCTCAGTAAAAGCCCAAGAACTTAATTATAAATTGTTACGCCTGGTACAGAGTCCCAGCACCTTTGCACTCTCTTCCTATCCTGGGGTTACCAATATTTGCTGGTCTGCCAAGCGGATGTGGGCACAATGACCCATATCTGGTGGGGGTGCCCGAGAATCCAGCCCTTTTGGACGCAAATTTTGGATCTCATACACTCAATTACAGGTTGAGGCTGCAGAAACGATCCCGGCCGCTCTGCTCCTCTTTCAGGGCCCTCTCCCGACCCCACTCTCAGAACTCATCTCATCCTATTCCTCCTTCTGGCAGCAAAGCTGGTTATACCGAGAACTGTGGAAGTCTACAGTGAGGCCGTCTTCTCTTCTTGGCTGCGTGAGGTCCAGTACTACAACGTATGGAGGAACTCAGAAATGACTCTCCTCCATTAGCTTTGCGACACTTCGGATCTGGGAGGACTGGTTGACTTTTTGCCAAACCGATCTCTACGATCTTCCTGTGAGGTATCCTTCTCATCTCCTTCTCCAATGTCTGCCTCCTTGCTTGTGGGGATGGTGGCCGACTGAACCAGTTTTACCATCCCACACCCCGGTGAGACCGACCGACCCCGTTCTTTTTAGGTTATTGTTAGTCTTTTTTCTCCTTATTATATGCGGAGTCCCAACCTGTTCTATACCTGGTAATGGATGAGCTCAATTTCCAACACCTCTTGAGAAGTGAAGCCGAGCTCGCATTTCGGAGACCCTGGCGGTAGGGAACCTCTCCTGCTTGGAGACTCTCAATACCCACATATGCTCAGATTGTCTGTATTTACATGAGTGCATACCTCTGTTCAAATGTGGATCCAAATGCACCTTACTGTCTGATGTCTCCATTATGATACATTTTATTGAAATGCCTGTTGGAAAATGATCACTGTTCTTGCTACGCGTAATATGTTTTTGTATCCATCTCTGACTTTAATAAAGTTCTTTTTGAATTTGAAAAAATTCTGGATCCTGGCTGGTGGGGCCTCTGGGGTCAGAGATACAGCCTCCGCTGGAGCAGATTGGTTCTTGCCTTGTGGGTTCCAGGGCATTAACCAGTGGAGAGGCTGGGCTTAATGTCCTTGTATCTCTCCCTTCACCCACATTTCCCCACCCTTGGTTGAACTTGATGGACACGTGTCTTCTTTCAACCGTACTAACTATGTAACTATGTCTATGTAGGTGGAAAAATAAAAAAGTTATTACTGGCTGTCAGAAAGGAGTTTGCTCTTAATAAACACATTCTCGCTGCTCTGCAGTACCTCAACTGGTATATGTTTATATGGATGATTTCTCCTGGGGTGAAAAATACGCTGTGAATCATTGGCAGAAATCCATGCAGATTTTTGCTTTGGATTTTATTGCATGTACAGTGGATTTCACAATGTATTGGTACACAAATTAGCCTTATTCAATGGGGCTACTTCACTTCCTGTGTTCCAAAAGCACAGTTAATTTTAAAATCCACATCAGAAAAATCTGCACTACTGTGCAGATTTCCATTAAATATAATAGAATGCTTTTGCATGCAGATTTTGAAATATTATTTTGAATAATAAGAAGGGGTGAGTGCCGTGCACAATTATCTTTTTGTGGACTCTTTATTGCACTGCTTCTTTAACTGAGCAGCAACCCGCTCCTGTATTGGACGGACATTCAATCTTTGAATATAAAAGAAGTGTATAACAGTGCCACCTACATCTTGCTATATGGTTGTTAGATTTTGAAATATGTGTGCTTTCTGCACTGAAATCTGCTATAAGAATGGAGATTTAGACATGTCTGTACTTTAACATCAATAGGATTTTAAAGGGGTATTCTCATCAGGATGTTTCACAGAAACTGCTCTTCACAGCATGCTTCAGACTCCCACTTCCTGTTCAGGTTGTGGGCAGTTCTAAAGTAGTGTATAATATTTCATCTCTGTTATTCCAAGCTGAACCTGTTAAAGGGGCACTGCTAATAAAAGAGCAGTATGGAGAATGTTACAGTGCATTACAGGGTTAAAAAATGTTAGTAACATGGTAAACAAGCTCCGGTGCTGCTGAGAAGACACACCAGGAGGTGACATCACCATGGTCAGCCAAGGCAGCTGAAGCAACGAGATCATAGAGGTGGTGGGTAACCTAGGGAAACCTGTCTACACATGTAGAAGATAAGAACTACTCTAACTCTGAAATGAAGCAAAAACAGAACAGCAGTGTATTTGATAATAGTTTTTATTTAGGTTTGCCTACATGTTTAAAGCTAATCAATGTGATGAGAATACCCATTTAAAGGTATGTTGGTGTGGTATTACATTATCATTTCCACTTCCATGTATGAACATACTCCAAAAAAAAATAAAGAGCCATAATTTAATGAAGTACTTGAAGAGAATATGTTCTACACTGACATTAATATTAACTGGAAATCTTTTAATACATGTATCTGTCAACATTTAATGAACTTCAGCCTGTTATCTTTCATTATAAAAACATGTATTCAAAACTTAAATCAATGCTAAAATTTTGTGACACTTCATGACACCTCATAGATATTCTAAAGCTACCCTAGGTGATCCTGTGTATATGACACATGAATAGGAAATGATAAAAAGATACAACAGCTACAGTATAACAAAATGATAAAGTAGCCTACTGGTTAAAGTTTTATATTCTTTTTCTATATTTTCTGTTCAAACTGTTTGCCAAAGAAAAAATATAGATGAACAAGAAAGGAACATTCAACACGGCTTCAGTGTTATTTGTAAAGCAGTCCAGTGGGTGCATAGAATAATGTTTGACAAAAAATATCTTCTTGACTATAACTGTTGTTTCAATTGACTTTTCAGAATTATCAGTTGAATGTACATGAGGAATGCCAGTATTTCTGACCATTATCTGATCTATGATTAATATTTAGCATCAGGTTCACCCCTCTGTTTGCTCCATATCTACTTCTCAGTTTTTCCTAAACTCAGCCACACAGTGGGTGGACACTAGCTGCTATGATGACTTTCATATGTAGTACTCAGAAGAAGTTGCTCCTATATCATTCTCTGTGTCTCTCCTCCGCTCACCCCCTCCCTTCTCTATTGACATCATTGAGCGCGCTGAAATGATCTCCAGTGAGTCAAAAACCCAGTATTTTCCCTTTAAAAGGGGGTTTTTCCCAGGCGTGCCTTTCTGCTAGGAAAAAAGTAAAACAAGCAAGCTGAGCTAAGAGAGAGGACACGCCAGGACAGAGCCGGAAAGGGATATGTGAAAGTTCACTAAATAATAAAAACTAAAAATTTTGGATTCTGTATACAAAAAGACAAACCTTTTTTCTTACAGCAGCTTGAATTTCTTCATGTTCTCTGATCAGATAAAGCAGGGATCACTCAGAAAACCACTACAACTAGGGGTTTTCTGTATAAAAAAGACAACATATTATTTACCCGGTCCCTTAAAAAGCTTCTTCAGTCTCTCTCATAGAAAAGGGAAGTGTGCTTGCGAAAGCCCGGCCAGCGCTTTGTTGTCGTTTTAAAGAAGTTTTGAAGTAACAAAGGGCAGGAAAGGAGCCTTAGCTCTTCAGACTGCAATTTTTGAAATCACAAATTTAAAAAAAAAGGGGGGGGATTAAATAATTTTTTGGAGGACCCCCGTCAAAATTACATCGTGGCAAAACTCTTTAACTTAATAAGGCTACTTCATGGCGTATAGTGGCGCGACTGTCTGTATAATTTTGTGTTTTAAAAGTATTTTGGGGAATTGGGGAAAAGTGTGAGGGTCCGGTTTTTAAAAAAATTAAAAGATAATAATTCTTTATAAAAAATTTAGCATTTTTTACGTTGGGCTTTTTTTTGGGCTTAAGTTTTGTCTAGAGTCATATAAATATTGTTTCCGCTTTGGAAAACTTTCAAATTTGAAAAACTCTTTAAAATTTTTGACCGTTACTTTTTTGCCCCTGATTTTATAAAGATTATCCCTATAAAAAAAATTGTTGTGAATTTTTTACGATACACCTCTTGTGAAAACTTTTGGGGTCCTTCCTTTTTTCATATATTAAAAGGGGATATGTATGAAAGGGTTTTTCACCCTTTTTTTGGGGTTACAATGCACCAATAAACCGGGTACGAAAGTCTAATGCACCCAATAATGGGTTAGGGGCATTGTCCCTAAGGGGTCAACAAATTTTCTTTAAAGTGCCTAACATGAAAGGGAGCGTTTTGGGGGGTTCGCCCCCACTCCCTTTTTATTAGACAACTATGAAAAGTGGTTCCCGGGAAAAATAGGGGAATTTCTGCTCCCACAGGAGACCCATCTAAAGTGGCCCGCCTAAGCCCGAGGGGGTCGGGAAGGGAGAGACATATTTGCTGAAAAGGGGAAAAATGTTTTAAAATTTCCAAATTAAAACTAGTACAATAATAAAGTGTAAAATTTTTTTTTAATTTTCAAACTGTAAAAATTTTAATTTTTTTAAATTTAATTTAAAAAAATTTTAAACATACAAATTACAAATTTAAAATCAAAAATATTTAAAAACCCAAAAATTTAAAAAAATTTTTTCCTATAAAAAAGGATTTAAAAATTAAATAGGGAAACTAAAAAAAATTGATTTAGTTGTTCAGATTTTTTAAATTTAAAATTTTTTTCTACATAACATTTTAAATTTATATTTTCTGCTCTCACCCCTTTTTTCTACATACAGCAAGAGCCAGCACCTTAAAAGTTTGGGGCCTGTGGGCCTCCAAGCAAAGGAAACAGTACCATATTTTCCCATTCACTACATGCCCATTCTAATGATTTTTTTTATTTTTCCCGCCAAATTTTAGCCTTTTTACATGTTAGGGTTTTTACTTAAAACGCCTTTTGGGTTCCCTAATGCATCTAAAAACACGGCGAGGCGCGCGAACTTTACCCCTCCATTTTTGAATGCACAAAAACAATTTCATACATTCAGGCGCATTTAAAACTAAAAAGAGGGTCGGGCCCATTTACTTCGACGTGCCTGCGTTCATACATGTCGCTCTTTGTGTCTTTTACTATGTATCAATAAAGTATTTTTGAGGTTTTAATGATTAGTGGATCAAGCTTTTATCTTG
Organism: Phyllomedusa bahiana; assembly: GCA_025379985.1. Taxonomy (NCBI): domain Eukaryota; kingdom Metazoa; phylum Chordata; class Amphibia; order Anura; family Hylidae; genus Phyllomedusa; species Phyllomedusa bahiana. Next base: position 10,099 of record JAODAL010074826.1, read on the forward strand.
TTGATGACCTACTTTGGGAGTATTCCACACAGAATTTATGGGTCTGTGTTTTGGGGCATTTTGTATATAATGTTTTAGAAGTATGCATACTTCTAAAGCTCTCTGGCTCCCATTCACACTCCCTTTCCCCTTTCCTTTCCCCACATCGGGGAATATGTTACAAAATCATAGCACTCAACGAGTGCTATGATTTTACTGTACTTGCGAGGCATACTTTGACTGTATTGAAGTGCGTCCCGCAGATGCACTGTGTGAACATACCCTTTATTAGTGCAAGTGGCAGAGAGGACTAGAAGAGCAGTCCCATAAGTGGTGAAGGAGGCATATTTCTCTTAGAAGACATATTACAAAGTTAGCACAACTTGTACTATTTATTTATGGAAACAAAGAAAACCAAACTCAGACTTTTAAAAGAATACTATTCCATGCTAGTGTATACCATCATTTTTTATTATTTTTTTACATAGTTGGGCATAATTCAATGTTTCAAATCAACAAATGTTGGGAAAAACATGTACAATGTTCATTTTTTTTAGCAATTTACTTTTTTTTGTTTTTTTTTTTAACCCCTTAAGGACCCAGCCTGTTTTGACTTTCCTGACACAGCCCTATTTTTGAAATCTGACATGTGTCAATTTATGTGAGAATATCTTTTTGCACTTTACCTATTCATGTGATTCAGAGATTGTTTTCTCGTGACACATTGTGCTTTAAGTTAGTAAGAAATTTTTATCCAACAATCCTTGTTTGTTTGTTAAAAAATATCAAAATTTCATGAAAATTTGGAAAAATTTGCGATTTTGAAAGTTGCAAAATTTCTGCGTGCAAGACAGATAATTATTCACCACAAAATATTTTATAACTAGCATCTACCATATGTCCACTATAAGTTGGCATCATTTTTTAAATGTCTTTTTTTTTTTTACGACATTAGAGGGCTTAGAAATTTATTTAGTAATTTCTCATTTTCAGAAAATTTGCAATATACATTTTTTTAGGGACCACTCCAGTTCTGACATGGCTTTGAGGGGCCTGCTTTTTAGATACCCCCATAAGTGATGCCATCTGAGAATCTAGACCACTTAACGGTTTTACAAACACTATTTAGGAAGTTTGATAACCCTCAGATATTCACAGAAATTAAAGCCAAGTGGAGGTGAAATTTCAAATTTCATTTTTTTGCGATTTTCAATATTTATCCTTATTCACTGGGAATACGGTAAATGGACTAGGGAAATGCAACTTAATATCAATTTCCCCCGATTCTGCCGTTTTTAGAGATATCCCATATGTGGCCCCAGTGCATTTTTTTGGGTCACCCATAAGCCCCAGAATAGGAGGAGCACCTACTATTTCTCTGGGGTCTCATTTTTAATACGATTTTATTTAGGGGCATTTCAGGTTTGGGGACACCCTAAAGGTGCTAAAACTTAATAAACACCCCTAAATAGACCGCATATTGGAAACTACACCTTAAGGAATATATCCAGGGGTGCATATTCCTCGAAACGTCGCACACGCTGGCAGCTCCGCTCGGTCTCCGAGGACTCCTTCGTTTGCCCAGCGCTTGGGCTTCTACACGGGACCTCATGCACCTTGGACGCCGACGAATGGTCTCCGCCACGCGGCTATGGTGAAATCTTATGGACACAGGAATTTTGTCTATCACCTTTGGTGCTACAGGACTCGGTTTTGAACGGGGTTCTCCCCGCAACCAAACATAAGTATCCCTCTTGTGTTATATATTGAAGACTACGGTCTAATGGTTTTACGAATTTGTAATAATAAAGTATACGTTTTTTAGTCACGGCCCACGTGACGAGTTAATAAGAAGTCACGCACAAGTTCTTTATATGGTAATATACATTTTCTGCATGTTTGCATAATGTTAAACCGTCCTGGCCGTTTGAAACTGTCCGAGGTTGTTTACTGTCCCGGAGCTGGGTGTCGCAACAAATGTCCAAATGATTTCTGTGTCATACTAGTCTGCTTTGCTTAACCTATCCTATCTTCTTTGTTAATCCATAGTGAATCCATTTTAAATGTCTTCAGCATCATTCAAGATAGGTATATCCTGAAGGTAGTTGTCTTGCAGAAGCTGTGCATTTCAAGCCTATAATATCTGATTTAATCTGGTCAAGGGAAAATAGGTATAGAGAATAATTCATGCAAATAGTATATAGACAGTTTCTATATGTAAGCAATGGATATGAAAGATACAAACAGAGTTCTAATGTTTTCAATCAATTCCCACACCTGACAGTCCCCCCTAAAACATTAAACTCTGTTCCTCTTTCCCTTTTAAACTTATGCTAGGATGAATATGTCTTACCGTGTTTATATGGCTACATGGACAAGTGGAGCGGGTAATAAACCCACTGCATCACTGCCAGGCTTGCTCCAAGGGGGCGTAACTAAGCGATCGCCGTTCTCTTCTATGGTGAGGATGACGGGGGGTGACCACATGACCGCCAGGTGCTACCTTAGAGCAGTTCCTAGCAGTGACAGTTTGTAGATTGCTGGCAATCCATATTAGGGAAACCTGGAAATTGGTGGACATGTTGTTTTTTTACTGGAAAAATAAGGGATAAAGACTGATAGAAATTCTAGGGTCTGGAAGCCAAGAACGGTCACTCCTATAGGAACCTTCACTTTATTCTCTCACAATCCCCCCTTGTGAGTGTCTTTTAAGATATTTTCCAATGCTAGGCTATTTTGGTAGGCCATGATTGATATGGGTTCTAATTGCTTAGCTATGCTTTGCAGGATACCTCGGGTGTGGTTTACATATCTCTGTTGGTTATAATTGATACTATTTATCCAATCTACACCTTTGTTTATCTTTATTTGTGGTATTATTGGTTCGAGTCTTGGTTTAGTCTGATCCCTCGCTTTGAATTCACCAGCCAACCCCCTTGGTCGTTCCCCTTGTATTTTCACACACACCCAAACAACACAAATGTAATAAATGATAAAGGAGTGATTCATAATGTTTTTTTGGCTCCAGCTGCTTTCTCGAGGCATGAACCCAGGTAGGTCTTCCTTCTAGTTTCACGGAGGTTGGGAACACCAGAAGAACTTGATATGTTCCTTCAAATCTCGGTTCCAGAGAACCTCTCACATGCCTTTTTTTACCCGTATAGAATCATCATGCTGGAGCTTATAAATGGTTTGGTCAGAGTCTGAGTCTGGAACAGAAGAAAACTATGAAGTGTGGATTAATTTCAATTCATTACATAAGTTTACAAGTTTAAGACATATTTCACAATGCTATCATTCCTTTTTCCCGCAATCAACTATCGTTATGGAACTCCCCCAACCTAGTTGGTTCTGAGGACAATATTTCATAGGGTGTGAGACTAGTGGGACTGTCTAAAGGTGTTTCTGTTAAAGTACAGGGCAGTGGGTAGGATTTCTGGCCAGGGGAGAGGTGCTTCCTTATGGGCTTTGAGAATTTGGTTTGTAAGTGTGGCACTCATTTTATCAACTTCTCCTGAACTCTGTGGATAATACAAAGGGGTGTTGGGGTCAGCCCTTTCTACTTCCAAATGTCTCTGGTTACTTTGATGTAAAACCAGGTCCTGGGTTTGACTCAATAACTTCTGGGATTTTCCACACCAATTTTAGTTTAGTGAATTCTTTCCATGTTTAGTTCTGACAGTCATATTAGGGACTGGGTAGGGCCTCAGCCCATCCTAAAAACATGTATTCTCCACTCTTGGGTAATTCAATGTAGTTGATCTGAATACTTTTGGAAAGGGACTGTTCCATTCACAACTGTTTCTTCTGTGTTTGGACTGATTCTTCCGGGTTGCAAGTGATGCATATTTCACATCTTCTGATAAAGTTATTTGCTGTAATGGGAATTCTAAGTGCTAAGTATATCCTGTTGATTGAAGGGATCATCTGGTTTGTTCTTCTATGTATAGTACTATAAGCCCATCATACTGCAGCTGGATACAATGCTCTTGGTAAACAAAGTTTATCATCTTTTCTTCCAGAATCCCTCTCGGGATCCCCGCTCCTTCTTCCTCCCAACTCCTCTTCTCCTTTGGGTTTATTCGGGCTTGTAATTGTTTCATCAGATTAACATTTGGTTCAGTCCCTGTTCTTGGGGCTGTTCTCCATCTT
>JAODAL010074827.1:0-14229 GCA_025379985.1 Phyllomedusa bahiana
AAGCCCCGGGGGTTTTGGGGGGGCCGTTCGCCGCTGCAACTCGAGAGGGGGTTTCCGGCTTTTACGAATGGATAAAGTGCAAGCCATTTCCTGGCCTTTTAGAATTTCTGAAATCGGTGGGAAGACTTCAGGAACCTTTTTACAACCAAATTGAACACTGGCCAATGCAGGGCGCATGGACCATCCCCTCCTCGGGGCAGCGCGGGAAACCCTGTTCCTCCCCTTGTCCGCACCAGGTTCCGATTTCAGTTTGGGGCGGAGAAAAACCACACATCGATTTTTTGCTGCAGACGCGGGCATTTTCCTCCCCCTGTGTGACTTCGTTCGCCGACAACAGTGTAAAAATGCTGACACCGCGTCCCTACACATTTGGGATGATGGAGCAGTACTTTTTGGGGGCTTTAGAGGTGGTGGTGGGGAGGGGAGGGGAGGCGGACATTTGGGGCAGGCACGTTTTGACAACGGGGGGAAAAACGCGCCCTGTCCAATTGTTGGTGTGCCCGGCAGAACACATCACCCAGTGGGCCGTAAAGGGCATGTACTCCCTGACCCCAGTTACAGCTCCCAAGTTCCGCTGCCGGACCTTGGAAAAAAACCATAACCAAAGGACTGACCCACTTCGTTCTACTATTTAAAGAAGGCTGGACTGCCCTTTTTTTGGGAAAAAAAATTCCCGGGTTGGAAAACTCCACTCGGGCCCGGGACAACCCTTATTTTCTGAAAAGGGCAAATCCACCTTTGGAAAGGGGGAGGACTGCAGTACCAACAATTTGGGCAGGAAGCACGGTCCAGCAGCTGCACCTTAGGATGGTTGGACGCATATTTTGTCTCTTTACAATCGCCTCTCTGAACACTGCTGGCCCCATGATAGCGAGGAGCAGGAGCATCTGCGACCGTGAGAGATGATCAAAGAGAAACAGCTGCCTTCTGCAGAGGTTGTGACCTTGACTGCTGAAAATAGGCATGCGTGCCACTGGCGCTGCTGCTGCTGCAGCGGGCAAGGATGGACCACCACATCTGAGCCACGTTTTCTCCCAGCCACCGTATGGTGACGCGCATGTGTTGTACGCAGGCCGTTTGTGCCAACGTTAGCTCCCCTGTCCACGCTTCACTTCTGCCCCACAGAATTCTACATATACCCCATATACGAGGCTCCTCCGTTTCCCTAGCAAAGAACTGCCACACCGCCTAGTAGCATGATTTTACCGCCAACGCTCCGCACTGAGTGACTACTGCCTGCCGCTGCCTCGCGTGAGCCCCTGTTCCGCTACTGTCTTGACCTGCAAGCGGGTTTTCACCCGTGGCCGCTTGGCTCCCGAACCTCACACTGCTGCAACCCTGCAGGACTCACGGCCACACAACCCACTTGCTGGCTGCGCCGCTGCCTGACGCGCAAGCTGACGCCCTCTCTCCTGACGATGAATTAGCCCTTGCTTCACCCGGCCCCAATGCGGTCGCTTACATCATCATCTATTTGTGATTCATCTGGGTCACTCTGACCTCATCACCGGTCCTTGGTGAAGCCCGAGGGGGGCTGACCTCTCACCACAGACTCCCATGCCACTCTCCACATCTATACTTTGCCGCTACTTCAAGGAAGCTGGGGATATTGCCCCATATTCTTCCCGCTGCCACGTAGCTGCTGACTTGCCCCTCCTCAAATTGTTCATCCTCGCTATATAGTGGCGCTGAGGCCCAGACCACAATAGTAGATCACTGTGCGTGAAGGGGAACTGTAAGGGACAGAGCGGGCTGAGGACAGGTGGAGGGCCGCTGAAACCCCGCTTCCCGGGCCATGCCAACTAAAGTGTTGTGTCTGAGGGTTCGCCCATCGACTCCTTGGCTGGGGTAGTCAGATGTCATCTGGGAGGAAGAGGATGCCTAGTCAACCAATCAAGAACCCCTTGGGTTTGCTGACAACACACGGCGCTAGATGACAACGCAGTTGTGGCCTCACCGAGTGAACACCCGCTGCGACGTCCCCCTTGCTGTGCTGCGACCTGGGTCCCGTTCGAAATTGTTTGTGCCACTGCCATCGCATTTGCAGAGCCTGCCACCTCTCTGTCTGACATACTGTTTTGATCTAAAATGTACAGAACACTGTTTTGATGAGCTATCTGGATATGATAATTATACACCCTGTTTTTGACTCCAAATGAACCCAGTAACAAGCTTGGGTAACCCATGGATATAATTGCGCTCCACAAAATTGGTCCAGGAAAAATTACTGATATGTGGTCGTTACAAGCACTTGTGTGTTTTACTAAATGTAAAAGAACAAACAGGCTTAATTAACCCTTCGCTTGTGATTATTCTACAAGAAAAATGTATATATTTCGGTGTTGAAAAAAAACGGTTTTTTTTTTCGGGCACAGCACAAAACAACGCTTAAAAAACCCCGGGATGTAAATGCGCCAAAAAAATTGACCCACAAACGTACTTTGAAAGCGTTTTTAAAATTCGTGTTTTCTACCCCCCAAAACCCAAGAGAACTTTTAATTACCTTTGGGCTTGTAAATTAGGCCCCAAAAAAAAAATATATATATTTGGTTGAAAAAAGGGTTTTTTTTTTTGTCAGCACCCAAAGAAAAACAACGCTTAAAAACCCCCTGGTTTTAAAAATTGCGCCAAAAAAATTGACCCCCCAACTAGGCGTGTTACAATTGCGTGTTTTCTACCCACAAAAAAAAAGAAACATTGGGTAAATACCTTTTGCTTGTGAATTGGGTTTACCAAAAAAAAAATAAAAATTTTTGGGCGTTAAAGAGGGTTTTTTTGTCAGCACACCAGCAAAAAAACCCTTTTAATTTAACCCCCGGATGAAAAATTTGCGCCAAAGAATTGACCGCACAAACTATTAGGGGGAACAATTGGGGGTTTTTTCCCTACCCCACACAACAAAAAATACTTTTTTAATTAGCCGTTGTTTGTAAAATTGGGCTACCAAAAAAAAAATATATTTTTGGGCCTTGAAAAAAAAGGGTTTATTTTTTGCAGAAACACCACAAAAAAACCCTTTAATTAACCCGGGAAATAAAAATTGCGCCAAAAAAAATGAGCCGCCCCAAAAAAAAAAAAGCTTTTACGTTTTACAATTGCGTGTTTTTTTTACGCCACACAAAAAAGAGATACAGGTAATTACCTTTGTTTTTTGGAATTGGGGCTCCCAAAAAAAAAAAAAATATATATTTGGCGTTGAAAAAGACGGTTTTTTTTTTGGGTCGCACACCACAAAACAACGTTTAATTAACCCCTTTTAAAATTTGCCCAAAAAATTTGGGAGCCGAAACAAACTATATTTTTTTGGAGCGTGTTAAAATTTGGGGGTTTTTTCTACCCCACAAAACAAGAATACAGTTGAAATTACCTTTGCTTTTGAATTAGGCTACCAAAAAAAAAATAAATATTTTGGGCCCTTGAAAAAGACGTTATTTTTGTCAGCACCCAGAAAAAACAAGGGGAAATTTAAAACCCTGAGTAAATTCCCGCAATAGAATTCACACCAAAAAAATAAGTGGTATTTGTAGAAAAAACCTGTTTCTTTAAAGAATAAAAACAGGAACGGGCTTAGACCCCACGGGGATATTGAATGTATAGGAAAGCTGCAGTGGACGCACACGGTTTCAGATCCAATCCCCCAAAAAAATCAAAATTGAACATTCAGAGAACATCTCAAGACAAGCTGAGACCCCCCACAGAAACGCGGGATAAAAATTTTTTCCCTTCCCAGAAACGCAAACCAACCCCCCAGCAGCACCTTCCCTATCATAAGTGGGGAGGATTGTGACTCCCAGCGCGCGCTGGGTCTTATATATGCGGTGACCCCACAAAATTTCCCCCGGGTCCTGTTGGGGTTTTAAATCTCCCCTTTCCCATGCGGCTATCCCCTTTCCCTTCCCCCAAGTGCTTTGCCCCAGGAGCGCCATTTTCTCCACCATTTTATCAATCAAAGCACCTTCTTTTCACCCCGAAGAACCCCAAAGTTGGGATTTCTTTCCCGGGAACCGAATTTTTCCGGGAAATTCTAAACAAATTTCCCTATTTTCGTTAAAAATAAATTCGCCCATCTCTATCTCAACCTCTAGTCCCTTTTTCTGGATATTTTAAAGTATTTTTCCAAACAGGGGGACTTTGGGGACTGATTTGTTTTTTGAAGGGAAGACGGGGATAGGAAAAACCCTTTCCTGCCCCAAAGAAGCCATAAACCCCAAAACAATAAAAACTTTCACTCCGTGGACCCAACACTGCGATTAAAAGAATAGAAACTGATAGAACATCTTAGAGAAGAGAGAAAATAATATTTTGCAAAAATTTTATAGCAAGAGGCTACCCCTAAAAAATTTAAATTAAAAACCCCCAAAAAAAGAACTAAGAAGGGTTGAGAAAAGCAGCTCCTTACTAACAAATTGTGAGAAACCCCCCCCGCCCAAACCCGTTTATCTTTTCCCGTTTCTACTTTTAACCCCCATATTTAATGCTATTGCAAGGGATTATACTGGGTTTTGGAATTTGCCCCGGGAAACCATTTTCCCCAATATTCCCGAATTTCAATCACACCCATGAGGGCCCTTTTAAGAATGTAAAAACGGGGGGATAGTTTGGGTTAAATCAAAATTTGGTTCGGGGAAAAAACATAGCCCGACCTTTTTGGCACCTCCTAATGGGGGTTTTTTTCCCCTTCCCTAAATTTTTTGCAACTTTTGGAAAATTTTGCCAAGGGAAATCCCTTTTAAACACACCTCAAAGGGGAAAAAAATATTGAAAATTAAGGGGGGAACACGGCCGATCCACTATGAAATTTTTAAAATTACTTGTCCTTGTGGTCCATGTATGTAGAAGACGACAAGGAGGCAGATTTGAGGTTTAAATAAACACAAGAGTACCAAGGGAATAAGGTATGGATGCCCCGGTAACTAAACACTTTTTTGGGAATTTTCGACATTCTATCTCCCAATTAAGATTTTTGGGGGATAAATTCTTTTCCCCCCTTAAGACGGGGGGGGGATTGAGAACATTGTTTTAAAAAGAAGGGAGTAGATGGGTCTTTGAGCTACAAAAATTACAACCCCTAGGACTAAATTTAGAAATTTTTAAAATTAATTATCCATCCTGATTTCATGAATCATTGGGTGTAAAAATATATTTTTTTTAAAACTTTTCTTTTTCCTTCAGATGACACCCTCGGGTCTTCTCTTTGGCGGGGTTAATTTGGTTTTTTTTTTTTGCAAATTTTAAAGGGTTTTTTTTAAAATTTGGGTTCTATTTGGTTTCATAAAATTTTAATATGGAATTTTGTAATAAAGATTTAATAACACAAAATTTTTTTTTTTGTGTTTATGAAAAAGGGTTTTTAGATATAGTATTTTTTAAAATTTAAAAACCAGTGGGGATAAGCATTCCTGAGAAGTGATTTTTTTTCTATATGCTTTCCCTTTAAAATTAAAATAGGATTTTTCCTCCTTTTTTTTTTTTTTTTGGGGCAATTCTAAACAATCACGCTTATTCCCTTTGTTTTTTTCAGTTAACTTTATTTAACGTTCCCATTGGGTTATAAATTTTTTGTTTTATAGTATAAAAAAACCCATAATAACGGGAGGCCCCCTTAAAAATCGCGGGTTTTGGGCTGGGGCCATTTTCCCAAACCGGGGCACCCTTTGTAAGAAGGGGGACCGTGTTGCCCTCCTTTTTTATCGGGGGTTTTGCCTGCGACAGGGGCCGGACCTTTTCTTATTTCGGGTTGTGAGCGGGGGGGACCACGCCGAACCCTTCCCGGGCATGCCATACGGGCGGCAGGCCCGAGACCCTGTGTGAGATTTTAAAAACAACATCCCGGCCCAGGTGTGAGCCGAGGATTTCACTATGGTAAAATTTGATTGTTTTTAAGTGATTTTTCCTATGTTTAACTACCATTTTCTGCTCATACGGTTTTTTTTTGATTTAAAGAACCCCTTTGGGAAAATACCCTTGGGCAAACACAGGGGGAGGGCCCTTTTATTTTGAATATATTTTTGCTTTTTTTACATTTTTGATTTTGCTGCTTTAGAAAAGGGCCCCATTGGGGAAATGGGGGAAACGTTGCATTTTGTACTCCTTGGGAAAAAAAGTTCCGTTTTAATCCACTGGTGCTGCCGGTTTCCCCGGGAAAAATAAAGGCATCATGAACCTGTGGGAAAACCCCGGGGCTTTGGGGGTTTTTTCAAGTCTTGGAAAATTCCTTTAAAGTGCCTTTGTAGACATTCCATCAAATTTGGTTTTTAAAAAAAAGGGAACACAAGTCCCCCAGTTTTAAAAAATCCAAACCTTTCAAAAAAACCCAAAATTTTTGAAAGGACCCATAGTTGGGGGGGTTTCCCAACTGTTTAGTTAGAGCATGAATCATGCCGCATTTACTTTAACCCTAGGCGCCTTGGATTTACCACACTTCTTTAGTGGCATTGCATGCTGTATTCTGCAGTCACTTACACATTTGCCACCAAATTCTCTTCGTCCAGATGTGACTAGAAGAAAGCCCATCTGTGCTGAAACGTTGCACGTATATCCAGAGCCATCTGCAGTATGTCACTTGATTGTTGCACCATGGAGAGTTACTCTACATACATACATAGTACATAGTTTTTAAGGCTGAAAAAAAGGCAGAAATTCATCCAGTTAAGCATATTGTGCTATATTATTGAGAGGAAGGTAAAAGCCAATTGGCATCATTTTAGGGAAAAAAATTCCTTCCCGACTCCAATCTAGCAAACAGAATAAATCCCTGGATCAATGACCCTTCTCCAGAATCCTATCCCCTATAACTTTTTATATTATTTCACTCTAGAAATGCATCCAGACCCTTTTTGAACTTTGTTAGTGAATTCACCATGGCAAGTTTCTCCGGCAGAGAGTTCCACAGTCTCACTGCTCTTACAGCAAAGAATCCCTTTCTATGTTTATGTAGAAACCTTCTTTTCTCTAGACATAGAGGATGTCCCCTCTAGATACAATCCAGGGTATAAATAGATCTTGGAGAACAGATCTATATTCATCTTTGATATATTTAAACATATTTATTATGTCCTCCCGAACCATCCTTTCACTAAGCTAAATAACCCTAATTTTGCTGATCTTTCTAGGTAGTGCAGTCCACAAAGCCCTTTTCTTACTTTTGTTATAGGGACTTCTTAAGACCCTCCTTAAACTCATTGTACGGTTTCCAAATTAATCAATAATCCATAATTAACACATATGCATATGAATGAAAAGTGATGTTGACACAGTTGTCAATGCAAATCTTCTGGTTTATTACAAGCAATACATGAGTTTATATCACTTTTGTTTAAAACCGGATCAGATTGGTAATATATTGGTAAAGCACTACGGCATTATAGATCATAATGCATGGATTACATATTCTATTTGTCAAACAACTTAATTAAGCCTCCCCATAATTATCATACCAAAGCCTACCCTGAAAAGTTTATTGGTTACTATCAATTACACATACACTGCTACTTTATTCTAAATTGATTGCTTAATACTATAATCCAGACAAACACCCGACTCAAATCCGGCTTCAAAATCATTGTAGTTAGCCTAGATACAAGTGTAACACACAGAGGTAGTGGATCCGCTGGACCACCGCAAGCGATGGTGGGAGCCCACGCCATGGAGCAGAATCTAAGTAGGTCCCAGTTTTCACCAGAGCCTGCCGCAAAGCGGGATGGACTTGCTGCGGCAGGGGTCTACCAGGTCGCTTCCACTGGCGGGACTTGCTCGCGGTGGCGGCCAAGGGTAGGCATGGTACAGATTTGACAGGCAGGCTCGTAGTCGGGGACAGGCAATAAGGTCAGGATAGGCGGCAGAGGTTCGTGGTCGAGGGACGTAGGCAAGACGGTACGGTACACGGTAATGAAGACAAGACTTCTCAGAACGCTTTCTCTATAGGCAATGGGCACTAAAGATCTGGCGAGGTTACTAGGAAGAGGCAGGCTTAAATAGGGGCAGTGACCGGCAAGAGCCAATTACCGGTGCACTGGCCCTTTAAAGTTAACACTGCCGGCGTGCGCGCCTTAGGGAGCGGGACTTCGCGCGCCGAGGGACAGACACAGCAGCAGCAGGAGCGTGGCTGGGTAAATGAGTCTTGGGACCGACAGGGGAAAGAGCGCGCCCGCGACCCGACGTGCGGGATGCGGCACCGATCAGCAGCGGGGCACGGATGCGCCTGCGACCCGGGACGAGGGTCACAGGGGCAACCCTGACAGTATCCCCCTCCTTTTGCCCCCCCCACCCCCTCTTTCTGGTCTGAAGGAATTTCTGGATTACGTTACGGTCCAGAATGTTCTCTTCTGACTCCCAAGACCTTTCCTCGGGCCCGAACCCCTTCCAATCAACGAGAAAATATCGTTTCCCTCTAGTCCTCCTCCTACCCAAGATCTCCTTGACCAAAAAGACATTATAGGCATCATCCACAGACGATGGAGGGACTGTCTTCCGAGAGAAACGATTCAAGACCAGAGGTTTTAGTAGCGAGACATGAAATAGTTCGGGATGCGCATGGTAGGTGAGAGCCGGAGTTTATAGGCCACCGGGTTAATGTGCTTAAGGACCTCGAAAGGTCCCAAAAAGCGGGGTCCCAGTTTGTAACTCGGGATCTTGAGGCGGACATATTTGGCTGACAGCCACACCTTGTCACCCGGGGAGAAGACTGGAGGATGACTTTTTCTTTTATCTGCTTGAGCCTTCGTGCGCTCAGAAGCACGGAGCAAAGATTGGCGGGTAAGGGCCCAGATGGCTTCATGTCCTGGACCACCTTATCCGATGCTGGGACTTCAGACAGGGATGCCAGCGGGAGAGGTGGGCGGGGATTCAGGCCGTACACGATGTAAAAGGGAGAGGCACCCGCGGACTCCGAGTCTAGGGAATTATAAGAAAATTCCGCTCAAGGGAGCAAGTTGGACCAGTCGTCTTGTCGAGCCAAGACAAAGTGGCGCAGGTAACTCCCAGAACCTGATTGACTCTCTCCACCTGACCATTCGTCTGGGGGTGGTAAGCCGAGTAGAAATCAAGCTTCACCTGGAGTTGAGAACAAAGGTCCCGTCAGAATTTAAAAACGAACTGGACCCCTCGATCTGCAGAGGAAACCCGTACAAACAAAAAATGTGGTGAAAAAACTGCTCGGCCAGGCACAGGCAGAAGGCAGGCCTAGCAAAGGGACAAAATGCGCCATTTTAGAAAACCGATCTGTGACCACACAGACAACGGGAGATCGGTTATAAAGTCCATCGCCATGGTTGGGTAGGGATTGGTAGTGGGTGCAAGAGCCCCGCCGGTTTGTGACGAGGTGTCTTGTTGCGGGCACAGGAGGTACAGGACTCGACGAATTCCCTGACATCCTTAGCAAGGTCCTGCCACCAATAGAACCGCGAGATCAGGAGAAACGAGCATCGGGATGACCGGCCACCAATGAGCAGTGTCCCCACTTCAGGATACGCCTACAGAGCGCAGGGCTTACGTATGTCTTCCCCAGCGGAACATTCCGGAGGTCAACAGGAGACAAGACGCTCTGGGAGGCGCGTGAAAGGGCATCTGCCTTCACATTCTTTTCCGTGAGACAGAAGTGGATCTGGAAATTAAACCGGGAGAAGTAGAGCGACCACCTAGCTTGGTGCGGATTGAGTCGCTGGGCTGTCTGGAAGTACTGAAGGTTCTTGTGATCTGAATAGATACAGATGGGATGCCGAGCACCTTCCAGAAGATAACGCCATTCTTCCCGCCATAACTCCTGGTCTCCAATAGTGCAATTTCTTTCCGCCGGCGAGGATGTCTTGGAAAAGAAGCCACAAGTGACCGTTTTGCCCGGGGACCCCTTTTGCGTGAGAACTGCTCCAACTCCCACCGACGAGGCGTCTACTTCAATCGAGAAGGGTTTCGCGGGGTCCAGCCACAACAGGATAGATGCAGTGGCAAAGGCAGTTTTTAGTTTAGCGAATGCTTCCTCAGCCTCGGAGGGCCAGCAGCGTGGATTCGCGTTTTTCTTTGTGAGAGCCACAATGGGAGCCACCAGCGTGGAAAAGTACGGGATGAACTGCCACGGTAATAATTGCAGAAACCCAGGAACCGCTGTGTGGCCCGAAGGCCAACTGGGCGTGGCCATTGCAATATGGCCGACAACTTGGCTGGGTCCATCCGTAGGCCCTGGTCAGAGATGATGTAGCCCAGAAATGGAAGGCTAGCTTGATGAAAGAGGTACTTCCCTAGTTTGGCATACAGGTGGTTAGCTCGAAGGCGCCTCAGTACCTGGCGAACGTGGACGCGGTGAGTCTCTAGATCAGGTGAATACACCAAGATGTCGCCCAGGTAGACCACGACACAGGTATAAAGGAGATCCCTGAAGACATCATTCACGAACTCCTGGAAGACGGCAGGCGCATTACACAGTCCAAATGGCATGACCAGGTCCTTAAAGTGCCCGTCCCTGGTGTTAAAGGCCGTCTTCCATTCATCACCCTTACGGATTCGGACCAAATTGTAGGCCCCCCCTCAAATCCAACTTGGTGAAGATCTTTGCACTCCATAGGCGGTCAAAGAGCTCCATGATCAACAGCAGAGGGTACCGATTCTTCACCGTGATCTTGTTAATACCCCAGTAATCGATGCAGGGCCATAAGGAACCTTCTTTCTTTTCCACGTAGAAGAATCCTGCACCCTCAAGAGAGGAGGACTTTCATATAAACCCCTTCTGGAGATTTTCCGTTATTTCAGAATGGTTGTGTTGGGAATGGAAAGGGTGCTCTCCCCCGAGGAGGACTGGTCCCAGCAGTAAGTCAATCGGACAATCATAGGAGTTGAGGAGGGAGGCCTCTGCTTGCTTCCAGAGAAAACATCGGCAAACTCCCGATATTGGGCGGTAGCCCGGGGCAAGGCTACGGAGGGTAAAGCAAGGAAAGGAAGCCCGGGCTAGGTGCCCCCCGGACAACGATCAGGAAAATTAGGATCCAGCGAGTTATTCCCCGACGTCCAGTCAGTGTAGGGGGTGGAGCCC
The DNA here is from genome assembly GCA_025379985.1 of Phyllomedusa bahiana. Classification (NCBI taxonomy): domain Eukaryota; kingdom Metazoa; phylum Chordata; class Amphibia; order Anura; family Hylidae; genus Phyllomedusa; species Phyllomedusa bahiana. Next base: position 11,021 of record JAODAL010074827.1, read on the forward strand.
AGCAAGGGAAACCCTGGGGGAAAAACCGCAAAGGGCGCGAGGCAACCACTAGGATTTTTTCCTTATGCAGAACTCCAAAGTGGGGAAGCGGTTTGGGGTGATGAACTGTATAGTGTTGTTAGCAGTCCCGTGCCCGAGGAGATCCCCAGCGGTTTTTCCGGTGGACCCGGGAGACGAACGCATTACTAAGGAGGGGGATAAATTTCCCCGGCTGACCAAAAATCCAGGAAAGCGAGCCCTAAGCGGTCCAGATCAGTAACGACCTGCCCCCGGATCATAGGCGTGGAGAGGGGAAATTTACCCCTAAAAAACGCCTCTCCTTTGGAAACCTAGGTGAGGATTTTCCCCAAAATGTTGGGACGTTGGGACAATTCCCCCGGGAAAAGTGCTCTGGGCTGCCACGTATAGGCACAGTTTTTTACCCGAGTTGGGCCAACTCCTGTTCAGTGAGTGAGCTGGTCAATCTGCTGGGTTCCTTAGAGGTGGTTGGTGATGTGGACGGGGTTTGGAACAATGGTACCCCGGCGTGGGAAATGGGGTGGTGGGGGGGACGGGAAGGTTCTCACGGCCAACACATCCTTTTAACCCGACGGGAAAGACCCCCTTTTTAAAGGTGGCTCACAGAGCGGGCCTCTTTCCCAAGTTAACTCTGGGGGCTAAGGTGCGGAACTGCACCCGTGTAGTTTTCCCACGGGAGGGAATCCCCCTTGGCAAGGTTTAGGAGGGCCGTCTCAGCGGAGGATGAAAGTGCTGGTTCCCCCCAAAACACGCTGCAGAACCCCCAGAGGAAAGCCTGTAGGTCCGCCTTTAAATGGATCGTTCCTATCCCAAGGGGTGTGGCCCATTACGGGGCCCTTTCCCCCCGGGAGAGCAACTAACACGAAATGCCCCTTTTCCCACCTTTCGGTCACGAACTGGTCCCGGCCCTCAGCTCCCCGTGCTTTTGAAAAAATTTGGGGGATGAATCCCCCGCAGAGTTTCGGGTCTCCTCTTTCTTAGACGGGGCGACAGCCGGAAACGTGGGGGGTCCACCAGGGGGCCCGAGGAACCCCCGGAGCGGAACAAAACCGAGGGGGAGGGGGAGGTTGCTGCTTTGGGGGGTGATGAGCTTTCTGCATCATGGTGGGGCAAATGGTTGAGTTGCTGCGCCTGTCGACCCAAAATTGCTGGGGGTGGGTTTGGTTTTAAAAAATTTGGGGTTTGGTCCACCACTGGGCAGTGGCACCTTGGGGGATCCCTGGTTTGGGGTCTTACTGTAAAACCCCCGGGGGTTTTGGATCCGCTGGACCACTGCAAGCGGGTGGTGGGAAACCCCCGCCAGGGGGCGAAATCAAAAAAAGGTTCCCCGGGTTTTTACCAGGCCCGCCGTTTAAGCGGGGATGGGGCTTGTGCGGGAGGAGTTTTACCAAAGGGCCTTTGGGGTTTTTTCGGGGACTTGATCGCAGTGGCGGGAAAAGGGGATGCGTGGTCAGATTCGAAAGGGAGGCTCGTAAATCGGGAAAAAGGGAAAAAGGTCAGGGCAGGCGGCAGGGTTCGTGGTGAGGGAGTAGGAAAAAAAGGTTTTGGGGACACAGTAATTTAAGGGCAAGACTTTCAGAATGCTTTCTCTATTTGGCAATGGGCACTAAAGCCAGCGAGGTTTCTAGGAAGAGGGAGGCTTTAAAAAGGGGGAGCGGGCCGGGAATAAAACCCAAAACCGGTCGGGGGGCCCTGGGGGGGGACGGCGCACGCCGAGGGGACAGAGGGCCCCAGCAGGAGCGTTGCCGGGTAAATGAGCCTCGGGACCCGGGGAAAAGGGGAACCCAAACGCGTCCGTTTCCCCAGTGCGGCATGCGGTTTCCGCTCATCAGTGGGCCGGATGCGCCTGCGACCTGGGACGAGGGTCGCAGGGGCATCCGTGACAACAAGTGTGGTCAGATATTGCTTAATGCTATGTTTCCTGGAAAAGATCTACAGACAGTCTGTGGTTTTTCTTTGCTTGGAATCAGTTTCTGGGCATAAAGTCAAAAGTCATCGATAGGGAAGTGAGTACAAAATAGGGAAGTAAAAAGTAACTTTTAATAGTATAAGATGTAACAGTATTAAGTTAGTACATCAGTTATACACAAAGATGGAAGAAGTAGAACAAGATGGAAGTCTCAACCATTTTGTCTCCTTAGAAATTGCAAACATTATCACCAAGTTAATCCATAGGAACAACACCATAAAATAACCTAATTGCCATAACACTTTCATTGCCCGCCTTTGAACCTGTTTCAGCTCTACAATGTATTTCTTGTGCACCAGTGCCCAAAACTGTACACAATATTCCATGTGTGGTCTTATCAGTGATTTGTATAATGGGAGAATAATGTTCTCGGCATGAATCACGTCAGGAAGGTATATTCATTTGCAGTGCTGCGACCGCATAGTCTGGCTGCCCCGGCTTGGAGCACAGCAATTCCTGACAGGCGGGCGTGACGCAGGGCGAGCGACGTTTCGGGGGACCTCCTCCTTTTCTCACTTGCTGCTACAATTAAGTTTACTGTCCACTAGGATTCTGCAACTTCTCTGTTTACCTGAGTTGCCGTTTATTTAGTCATAAGTCAGAATAAACCAGATGGCTTGTCTTCAGCCGCAACAGAAATATACACAGTCCGTGTGAACAACAGCAATGGAAAGCATTATAAAATAAATATTAAGCCATCTAGCCAGTGATATATCACTGCAAATAATAATCCCTGTTAAAACATAACTTTTACTAAACTATTTAAAATATTAATATCTAAACCCCTATATGTTACCACTGCATACCTAGATGATACAGCATACTGTGCATTATCTGCCAGTGGAGTAATCGCCCCGATGAAGAGCGGCTCCGCTTTAATGACAGACAATATCACTACATGCGTGTATAGACACCTTTAAATCCCAGCTATCCCGACGCGTTTCCCCCATACAATTCTAGGGTTCATCAGGGGATTCAAAATTTCTCTCACTGTGGAAAAAGAATACGCTATATACAACGCATATACTACAACACATGTACTTCCAAATTAGATAAGTGGACTGATACTTAGCTCAAGTGCTGCCAGGTATAATGACGATAGTTCCCGCAGCACCTCTAGTACGCTGGCACCCAAGATAAGAGGGATACAGAGCGAAATTGTCTCTGCCTCCCTTTTTATGTCTTAAGTGGCCCCGCAGATGTATGATAAACAATTCCCCAA
>JAODAL010074828.1:0-14228 GCA_025379985.1 Phyllomedusa bahiana
CAATTGATTTTTGTTCTAGTAGGAATTCTTTTTTTTCTGAGAAAAATTTGCGCTTAATTTTTATTAACTCCCCAAAAGGAATTTAGTGTTTGTGCGGGGTGGCAAAAATTGGCTCTCAAATTGATTTCTATCCATACTTTACGGTAGGGTTTCCCCTGTTTTTCCCTTTTCAACATTCCCCCCAAAGTGAATCTAAAAAATTTTCGAATGTGATGGTGCCCGGGGTAAATTTTAAGCCCATATTTTTTGCATTGTGTATTTCACAAAATTACTAATGACTCCAAATTTTCCCAAGCCCATAGAAATAAAAGTCATCAAATGAATCTGGAGTACCAAAAAAATGCACTTGACAAAAGGATGGTCCATCTAAGAAGATATTTCTCCTCCCATGCAGCCATATAAATATTGGCTAGCGAATTGCAACACGAAGTGTGTAGTTTACGTGGTGACTTGCAATGTATGTAGAGAACAGTACGCTGGTTGTACCACGGGACCACTGAAAACCCGTATACGCAGGCACTTATTGGATACACATAAAACCGAATTGTTTAAGTGTTCGGCTGTAGCTAAACACTTCTCACAAAAACCCCTGGAAAATTTTGATTTTGTCGGTTTAGTAAGAAAAGGTAGAAATTCACCTAGGGGTGGAAATTTTAACATAAAAACATTAGCTGAGAAGCATGGTGGTTTTTTTGCCTTAATCACGTACCCCACCGGATAACATACGCCGAACATACAATCCCCTTTATTGGGAGAGGAAGTTTGCAGCAGAAGCAACCAAAAGCGTAGCCATTGGTGCATATTTTAGTCATATTGTTATCTGGGGATAAAGGGGTTAATATATCATGTGTTTTTAAAATTTGGGGGGGGTTATTTAAATGAGTATGAGCGGAGATGACATCACCCCTGGGGGTAAAGGGGATGTGACATGAAAAAGGTCGGGCTTCGCCCTTACCCTGAGCCCCTACTGGGGTTTACCGTGTTTTTTTACCTAAAGGTGAACAGTGCTGTGGGTTTTAAACAATGCGAATAAAGAGAGTAATGCCAATTTTAAAAAAAGGTTTTATCAGCATTTTTCCCCCCGTAAGTGCGATCGAAGTTTTTTTGATTTATGTTTAAAACGAAGGGTGCCCCCTGGGATGTGCACTGCAAACAGTTTGGAAGGGTTTTTTGGGCCCACGCATAAAGAGGGGAGCTGTTCATTCCTTTTTTTGGATTTGTGGTGTGCGTATTTTAGAAGTTATATTCTTGTCATAGGGGCAGTAAAATTTTAGTGTTATATTCTTGTAATAGGGGGAGTATTTTAGTAGTTTATTTTTGTACCGGGAGCGTATTATAGTAGTTTAAAAATTTCCTGTAATAGAGGGGAGTATTTAGTGTTATATTCATGTACATGGAGGAAGAAAATTTAGTAGTTATATTCCTGTACATAGGGGCAGTATTTTTTAGGTTTTTATTCCTGAAAATAGGGGAAAAAATTATGTATTATATTCTTGTACTAGGGAGCAGTATTTTTATGTTATATTCTTTTACAAGGGTGAAGTATTTAGTAGTTTTTATTCTTGTACATAGGGAGCAGTATTAAGAGTTATATTCTTGTAATGGAGCAGTATTATAGTAGTTATATTTTTTACATAGGAGGCGTTATTATTATTTTAAATTTTGTACTAGGGGCACATTAAAGTAGTTATTCTTGTAAATAGGGGCAGTTTTTATAGTTTTTAATTTTTGTACCCTAGGGGGCATATTTTATGTTATATTCTTGTACTTTTGGGGATATTATGAAATCAGAAAATCGTCGATCCAGCATTCGGATGGAAGAATAGCTGCAGTCAGAAAAATTGTTTAAAATTTGGGTATACTCTCTTTATTTTTGCATTCTTTAAAATCCCCCAGCACTGTTCGCCGTTTGGTACAAACACAGGTGGGCACCAGTTGGGCTGATGTAGATGGCGAAGACGACGCGTTTCAGGTCACATGCCCTTACTCATGGGATGTCATCTCCGCTCATACTTATTTAAATAGACAACACAATTAAAAACACATGATATCATTAACCCCCTTCTATCCCCCAGATAACAATACTGACTAACATATGCACCAACTGGCTACGCTTTAGGTTGCTTGCTGCTGCAAACTTCTCTCCCTAATAATGGTATTGTATGTCTTGGCGTATGTTCATGCCGTTTGGGGGAGGTATCTAAAGGGAAAGATCCCCAGGGTTTTAGCTAATTTAATTTTTTTTTGTAGACCCACCTCAGGTGAAATTTCATACCTTTTCTATACCTATAACCGAAGACGAGCTCAAATTACCATGGTGTTTTTGTGAGAAGTGTTTAGATACAGCCGAACACTTAAACAATTCGGTTTTATTTGTATCCGATAAAGTGCCGGGTTTATACGGGTTTTCAGGGGTCCCTGGTAAAAACAACGTATGTTCTTACAAATTGCAAGTCACCACGTAAACTACACACTTCGTGTTGCAATTTACGTAGGATTTAATTTTGAAACTTCTGTTGTTACTAAATGAAGTAAAAGTGTCAGTTTTCACTATGTGTTTACATGTTAAAGGGGTTTTGCCACGAAGTAAAATTGACTGGGAAGCTTGCAAATTAAATAATAAACATTTTCACCATTACCCTTTTAAAAATTTGCACCATTTTTGTTTTAGCTGCCCCCTTTTTATAAATCATTGTTTACAGCTCCATTCAAGGGCATGAACCAGGGCTGCGACTCCTCATTTCCGGTCCGACATGCCAGAATACCTCACCTCTCAGGCACTACTGAGGTTTAACCCCCAATGCTGTCATTTATCCTCCCCCTATATCCTTATTAATTAGTGAAAAAGTGCAAATAAATTAAAAAAAAAAAACCTCAATGAGCTAGTGTATTGATAAAGAAGAAAAAAAAATCCAATGGGTTTGGGGTTTCCTCAGGGATTTTGAACCCAGGACCCTTGTGTCGGGAGGTAAAAAAGCATTACACTAGGCTACAGTGTAGCTACTTGTACCTTTGTAAAAAAAACAACCTTCCTTCTAAAAGGGGGAGGGGCCTGGTGATGTCATCCTGCAGGGTCACATGATTGCTTTTTCAAACAAATAACCACGCCCCCTTTTGAGCACAGAGCTGAAGAGGGGATGAAAGAGGCATAAAATGAGATCGTGGCAAAACCCCTTTAAAAAAAAATTTTTTATGTCCACAACCAAAACAGCCTGTAACATGTATCATTTTAGTTTCTCTTTGGATATTAAGGAAATAAGTGGGGAAATTCAGGGAAAAACCCCAAAAATTGGGTGCCCCCCGTGATATAAAACGAACATTATGTTGTAATATTTTTTTTTCAATGTTGATTTACATAAAAGTATGGGAAGTGAGTCTTAAGGGGTTTTTACTATTGATTTCCCCGGCCGACTATAGTTTGTTGAGAATGTAATTGTATTGTTGTTTAGATGCTATTTAAAACCTTTTTTTTTTGTAAAACAACTCCGACCTTTCCTTTATTCCAACTTTGTGATGGCCCTATCCGGGTCTTTGGGAGTGTCCCCTGCTTTATTAGCCTACCCTCAATTGATTTTGTTTAGTAGGAATTCTTTCTTTCTGAAACAATGCGTTTTAATTCTTTTAACTCCCCTACTGAATGTTACGTGTTATTGTTAGGGGGGCAAAAATTGGCTCTCAAAATGGGTTTTTCACCCCATTCTTTGGTATGGTTTCCCCCCTTATGATCCTTTCAATTTTTCCCCCCCAAAAGGACATCTAAATAATTTATCGAATGTGACTTGTGCCATGGGAAAATTTTTTAAAGCCCTTTGTTGTCATTGATGTTTTTCACAAAATTTTTAACTGACCCCCAAATTCCCAACCCCTAGAAAATCAAGTCTGTTTGAATCTGGAGTACCAAAAAAATGCACTGACAAAAGGAGGGGCCCCACTCAAAGAAGATATTTGTCCTCCCATGCAGCCATATAAATATTGGATAGCGAATTGCTACACGAAGTGTGTAGTTTACGGGTGACTTGAAATGTAGTAGAAAAACAGTAGTGGTTTCCCAGGGGCCCACTAAAAAACCCGTATTACGCAGCACTTATCGGATACAGAATTCACATCTTTCACCGTCCCTCCCCTCTCCTCCCCCTTATTCTCTATCACCTTTTAAATGGCCACACCCCTCACCGCCCCACAAGCCCCCGCTCCTTGGAAAACCCTTTGACTCTTTTACCCCTTAAACCACAAACCAAGCCCCCACCTCTGCCTTCCGCCTCCACCTAAAAAAAAATCTCTGCATCCCCCCATTCCTAAATCTGACATAAAAAAGCTCACACCCCTTGTCATCTCCCCCCCAGACTACTGCAACTTCCCCTCTGCGGCCTCCATTTAGCACTCTGGGTCCCCTCCAATCCATCCAAAACTCTGTGCCGTTGATTCCCCTCTCTCCTCCACTCCTCTGCCTTCCCCCCCTCTCCCAACCCCTTCACGGGTTTCCCATTCCCCAAACGAATTCGTTCAAATTACTCCCCCTGACCTACAGGCCTTCAAAACCTCTCCCCCCCAAATCTCTGCCCTAATTTCCCAGATATCTCCCCTCTCCCCCAATCTCCGTCCTCACAGGACCTTCTTCCCCTGCTCTCCCTTATCACCCCCTCACACAACCGTCTCCAAGACTTCTTTCCCCCTGCTTTACCCACACTCCGGAACCCTAACCCAAAAAAATCTGCTCTCCCCAACTTTTACCAGTTTCAAAAAGCAACCCGAAAACCCCTCCTTCAGGATAAACCTACAACCCAAAACTAAAACCCCCCCAAACCCGTACACCGGGCCCCCCCAAAATTTTCCCCCCCCACAAAACCCTTTTGGGCCCCCCCTTCTTCCTTGTAGATTGTAAGCCCTCACGGGCAGGGGCCCCTTTTTCCCCTCTGTTTTTAGTTACAATTTTATTTTTCCCTTTACCATTGATTTGTTCCAAAAATTTGTTTTGTTTGTAATTTTCCCCTAAAAGTAAAAAGCGCCCTGGAAATTTAAAGGGGCTTTTTAAAACAAAAATAATAAATAAAAATACACATAAAACCCCAATTTTTTAAGTGTTCGGGTTGTAAACTAAACACTTCTCACCCAAAAAAAACCAAAGGAAAAATTTTTTTCGTCTTTTCCCTTTTAAAAAGGGGATAGAAAAAAGGTTTCGTTTTTCACCTAGAGGGGGGATCTACATAAAAATTTATTAGCTAAAAAGGGATGTTGGGTTTTTTGCCCTTTGATACACGTAACCCCCAAACGGCAAGAACATACGCCAAGGGCTTTCAATACCATTTTTTTGGGAGAGGGGAAATTTTGGGAGCAAAAAAAAACAACCCAAAGCGTAGCCCCGTTTTTGGGGCAAATGTTAGTCAGTATTTTATCTGGGGGAAAACAAGGGGTTAATGATATTTATGGTTTTTTAAAAATTTGTTTTCTTTTAAAAAAGAGTATGAGCGGAGATGACATTTAACCTGAGTAAGGGGCATGTGCCTGAAACGCGTCGGGCTTGGGCCCTCTACCATCGACCCAAAACTGGGGTCCACCTGTATTTTTACCTAACGGGGGAAAAAGTGCTGTGGGGTTTTAAAGAATCGAAAAAAAGAGTATAAGCCCCAAATTTTTTAAAAAGGGCTGACGCAGCTATTTTTTCCACCCAAATAAGTGGTGATCGACCCATTTTCTGATTTTAAAGTTGAAAAAAAAGGGTTTTCCACCCAGGATCCTTTCACTTTTCAAACAGTTTTTTAAATGGTTTCTGGGCCCACGCATAATGAGGGGAGCGTTCATTCCTTTTTTTGGATTTTGGGGTTGCAGTATTAAAAGTTTTATATTCTGGTACAAAAGGGGGCATTTTTAAAAGTTTGTTTTATTCTTTTTACAAAGGGGCCCGTATTATATAGTTATAAATTTTGTTAAAAATAGGGGCAAATTTTTAAAAGTAAAGGGGTTTATTTTCTTTTTTACATAGGGGGGGAAATGGTAATTATATTCTTGGGACATAAAAGGGGGAAATATTATAGTAAATTAAATTTTGTACATAGGAGGCATCTTTTTAGTAGTTTATTCTTTTTCATAGGGGGCAAATTTATAGTTGTTATATTCCCTTTTACCTAGGACAGTATTTTTAGTAATTTAAAATTTTTTGTACATAGGACCCGTATTATTTGTAGGGTTTTATTCTTTTTCAAAGGGGGGGTATTATGTGGTTAAAACTTGTACATAGAAAAGGGGAGTATTATAGTTTTTTATTCTTTGTACAAAAAGGGGGGAGTAAATTTTAGTAGTTATATTCTTGGGACATAGAGGGAGTAGTTATATTTTTATTCTTGTACATAGGGGAGATATTATAGTAGTTAAAATTTTTGGGCATAGGGGGCAAATAATTTTAGTTTTTATTTTGTACATAAGGGGGGGAGTAAATTTTAGTAGTTATAATTTTTGTACATAGAGGCAGATTTTAGGAAATTATATTCTTTTAAAATAGGGGAACCCGTATTTTGTAGTTATATTCCCCCTACATAAGAAAGGGATTTTTATAGTTTTATATTCTTGGGAAAATAGGGGGGAAATTTAAAAAGTAGTTTTTTTTATTGTACATTGGAGCAGTTTTATAGAAATCCCTATTCTTGTACATAGGGGCAGTTTTTATAGAGTTTATATTCTTGAAAATAGGGGGGGAGTAATATTTTAAATTATTTTCTTGTTTCAAGAAGGCGTAAATTTTTGTAGTTTTTTTTCTTGTACATAGGGGGCCCGTATTAAGTATTTTTTTTTGTACATAGGAGCATATTATAGTAGTTATAAAATTCCCTTTTACATAGGAAACAAATATTATAAAATTATACTTTTTGTACATAGAGCAGGTTTTTAGTTAGGTTTTTTATTTTTGTACATGATGGCAGTAAATTTTAGTAATTTTTATTCTTGAAAAATGGGTAGTAATAAAGTAGTTATATTTTTTTACAAAGGGGGAATAAATTAAAAATTTCCTTTTTATTGTTGTTTCATAAGGGGGCAAATATTTAGTAGTTTTTATTCTTTTTACATAGGAAAAAAGTATTTTAGTAAAATTTTATTTTTGTAATTTGGGGCCCGTATTATAGAGTTTATTTGTAAAATTTGGGGGCAGTATTAAAAAATTAAATTCTTGTAAAATAGGAAAACAGTATTTTAGTAGTTATAAACCCCTTTTACAAAGGGGCCCTATTATAGGGAATTATTTTCTTTACATTGGGGGGAGTAAAATTTTAGTAGTTTTTTTCCCTTTTACATAGGGGGAGTTTTATAGTTGTTATATTCTTGTACATGGGGGTAGTAAATTTAGTAGTTATATTTTTGTACATAGGGGGCAGTATTAGTTTTGTTTTTTTTCTTGTTAAAAATAGGAGCAGGGATTATTAATAAATTATATTCTTTTAATGGGGCACAGATTTAGTTGGGGGGGGATTTTTGTACATAGGGGGCAGTATTATAGTAGTTATAAAATTTTGTACAAAAGGGGCAGTAATTTTAGTAGTTATATTTTTTGGACATAGGGGGGTATTATAGTGGTTTTAAAACTTGTTCATAGAGGGGCCCTATTAATTTTTATTCCTTTTTTATAGGGGGGAGTATTTATAGTAGGTTTTTTTCTTTTACATAGGGGGCAGTATTAAAAGTTATTTTCCTTTTACATAGGGGCCCGTAAATTTTAGTAGTTTTATTCTTTTTAAAATAGGGGGGCCAAATATTATGGTTTTTATTTATTGTAAATAGGGGCAGTATTTTTTGTAGTTTTAAAATTCCCTTTTACAAAAGGGGCGGGATTTTAGTAATTTTATTTTTGTACAAGGGGAAAAGTATTATAGTAAATTAAATTTTTTGTACATAAGAGGGAGTAAATTTTAGTAGTTATATTCTTTTAACATTGGGGAATATTTTAAAATAGTTTAAAATTATTGTACATTGGAGCAGTATTTTTAGTAGTCCCTAAATTTTTGAACATAGGGAGCCGTATTATAGTATTTATATTTTTTGAAAATAGGGGCAGTAAATTTTAGTAGTTTATTTTTTGTACATAGAAGGGAGAAATTTTTGTAAATTAAATTTTTGTACATAGGGGGGATTTTTATAGTAGTTATACCCCTTGTACATAGGAGCAGTATTATTTTATTTTTAAAATTCTTTTTACATAGGAGCAGTTTTTTAGGGAAAATTAACCCCTTGTACATAGGACAATATTAAAGTAGGGTTTTAAAAACTTGTACATAGATGGCCCGTTTTTATAGGTAAAAATTAAAACCTTTTTACATAGGGGTAGAAATTTTTTAGTTTTTATTCTTTGTACAAAGGGGCAGTATTTATTTAAATTTTTATTGGTTTTACCCTAGGAGCAGTTTTATAGTAGTTATTTTCCCCTTTTACATAGGAACGTAAATTTTAGTATTTATATTCTTTTAAAATTTGGGGGCCGGTATTAATAAATAGTTTTATTCTGTACATAGGGGGGGAAATTTATTTTGTATTATATTCCCTTTTACATAAGGGGGCATTTTTATAGTAGTTTATTTTTCTTTTTACATTGGGGGCGTATTTAAAAGTAAATTAAATTTTTTTGTAAAAAAAGGGGGCGTATTAAGTAGTTATATTCTTGTACATAGGGAATTATTATAGTAGTTATATTCTTGTACATAAAAGGGTAGTATTAAGAAGTTAAATTATTTTAAATAGGGGGGAAAATTATAGTAGTTATATTCTTGTAAATTTGGGGCAGTATTAAGTATTATATTTTTGTAAAATAGGGGGGTTTTAAGGGATTATATTCTTGGGAAAATAGTTTGGGAGTATTATAAATAATTTTTATTCTTGTAAAATTAGGGTAGTAAATTTTTATATTTTTATTTTGGGACCAAAAGGGGGAGTTTTTATTTTCCCTTTTATTGTTGTACATTTGGAGCAGAATTTTATAGTTTATATTCCTTGGTTTAATTGGAACCATATTATAGTAAATTTTTATTCTTGTACAAAGGGGGCAGTTTATAGTAGCAAAATTCGTTTTTATAGGGGGCAGTATTTTTAGTGTTAATTTTTTCCCGACATAGGAGACGTATTAAAGTAAATTATTTCTTGACATAGGGGGCAGTAAAATTTTAAAATTGTTATATTCCCTTTTAAATTGGGGGAGTATTATTTAAAAATTTTTTTTCTTGTTTCATAGGGGCGTAATTTTAGTGTTTTAATTTTTTTTTAAATAGGGGAAAAGTAAAAAATTTGTAGTTATATTCTTTTTACATAGGGGGCAGTATTAGTAAGGGTTTTTTTTTGTACATAAAGGGGGCCCGTTAAATTTTAGGAGTTATAAAATTTTTTACATTTGGGGGGGAGATTATAGTAGTTTAAAATTCCCCCGTAAAATAGGGGGCCCTTTTTATAGTAGTATTTTCTTTTCCCTAGGGGGAAATTTTTATAGTAGTTATATTTTGTAATAGGGGGCAGTAAAATTTTATGGTTAAAATTTTTTGAAAATAGAGGGCAGAAATTTTTGTTAAAAATTTTTGTAATAGGGGGCAGTATTATAGAATTATAATTCTTGTTAAAATAGGGGCCCGTATTAAGTTATTTCTTTTAACCTTTGGGGCAGTTAAATTTTTGGGATTTTTTATTCTTGTTTCATAGGGGCCCGTATTATATTTAAATTATTTTTACAAGGGGGCAGTAAATTTTTTGTAGTTATAAAATTTTGTTCATAAGGGCCCGTATTTTTAGTAAATTTTTATTCTTTCATAGGGGAAAAGTTATTAATTTTTTTATTCCCTTTTACATAAGGGCAGTATTTTAGTAGTTAAATTTTTTTGTAAATAGGGGGAATATTATTGTATTATTTATTGTTCCATTGGGGCAGTAATTTTTTATCTTTTTTCCCTTGTACCCTAAGGGGGCAAATATTATAAATTGTTAATTCTTTTCCCTAGGGGCTTATTTTTAGTAAATTAATTTTTCCTTTTTACATTAAGGCATTTTTTTAGTAGTTTTTTTCTTTTTACATAGGGGGCCCGTATTAATAAGTTATAAATTTTTACAAGGAAAAGGGAGTAAATTTTTGTAGTTATTTTTTCTTGTACCTTAGGAGCAGTATTTTTTTGTAATTTTACTCTTGTACTAGGAGCAGTATTTTTATTTGTTTTTATTCTTGTACATAATGGCAGTATTTATATTAAAATTTTATTTTTTGTAAAATAGGGGTAGTATTATTGTAGTTTTTAAAACGTACAAAGGGGGCCCGTATTTTAATTTCTTATATTGTTTTTTTCATAGGGCAAATTTTATAGTTTGTTATATTCCCTTTTTCATTGGGAAAAGTATTAAAAGTATTTTAAAAATTTTACAAAAGGGGGGGAAAATTTTTAAAATAGTTTTTATTCTGTTTCCCTAGGGGGCATATTTTAAGTATTTTTAAATTCCCTTTTACATAGGAAAACAGTATTATTGTATTTTTATTTTTGTACAAGGGGGCAGTATTTTTAAATTAAATTCTTGACATAGGGAGCAGTATTATAGTAGTTATATCCTTGTACATAGGGGGCAGTATTAAGTTGCCCTTTTTTCCCCTTTTTACATGGGGGAGAATTTTTTAGTATTATTTCTTGTACAAAGGGGGCATAAATTTTAGTAGGTTTTATTCCCCTTTTACATAGGAGCATTTTTATAGTAGCTTTATTCTTGTACCAAAAGGGGGCATTTTTATAAATAAATTAAAATTCTTGTTCATAGGACATTATTTTTAGTGTTATATTCCTTGTACATAGGGGGTAGAAAATAGTAGTTTATTCCCCCGTACATAAAAGGGGGAGAATTTTAGTAGTTTTATTCTTTTACATATGGGGCAGTATTATATTTTTTTAATTTTTGTCAAGGGGGAGTATTTATAGTGTTATATTCTTGTAATAGGGGAAAGTTTATAGTAGTTATTTCTGTACTAGAGGGCAGCAATTATATTAGGGGAAATTTTTAGCTCTTTCTTTCCGCTGCGGGTAGACTATTAAATTCGGTGGTTTTTTAGCAGCTGAATGGCCTGGATATGTAACAGACCCATTCGTGAGCCAGAGAATTGTTAACAACTTTTGTCAGTAACTCATTCTTCTTCTGGCAGCTGGTAGTGCATTGCTCAGCAGGAGGCGACACTGAGCCTATGATATATTCCTTGGTAAAAAAAAAGCACAGGGTTTTTATATTATATTCGAGTTGTAATAAATTTTTTACTTTGTTGTCTCTTTTTTTAAAATTAAAGTAACCACTTTCTGTAGCTGCTTCGTACATTCTGGCCCGTGCAGTATGATAATTAGCAGGTGCTCTTCCGCGTTGGACGGTATAAAGTCTGCATCACCGCTCATCACTTTTGCTTATTTAATTAGCAGAGGGATGCGCTGTGCGGCCGCTCGACAGCATCCAGGATCCATGCGCATTACCCATGCATATTTAGACTAGAGATGACAAGGCCATATGTTTCATGTGAACACAAAAGCCAAAGCTGAAAAGTGTCAAAAAAAACAAAAAGAATAATTAATCTCCTTTTTTTTTTGTCCCTCCTCGTTGTGTTTTCTGCATACACAATTATTTGACTTGAAATGTTTCGTTAGCAATACCCATTGCGACCATTTGTTACTCGTAAAGTAAATTTATTTTTCTATTTATGAGCTTTCTAAAAATCCATCTGTAACAAAATGAGTAAAAAAAATTAAAAAAATTAAAAACCAAATAAACTTTGGCGTTCCCAGATCTCGCAGCGCGAGGACGGCGCTTTCTGCTTCTCCGCCAGAGCAGACAGACTTGCACGCGTCCGTTTTGTGACGATGCCACGACGGCGCGGATACAATTATATTTCCCGTTCTGTCCTGAAATTAATGAGATAAATAAAAGCAGCACGCTCTCATTAAATTCTCATAGCCACCTGTGTTCCCGGCCGAGCGCTGACAGCCGCTACAGTAGAAAAACAGCCAAACATAAACAGCCGGACGCCAAAATCGGGGAACGTCAGCCCCGTCCTGGGGAGACCTCAGTAGCTTTTCGTCGAGGGTAAAAACGCGGTGTCCGAGGTTGTAAGGAATTTCTAAAAATGTTTGAAAACTTTTACCCTGGTGCAAGCCCATTTTACCCTTGGAATATTTTAAAAACATGGCTGCTTTTGTTCTAAAGCAGTGCCCCATCTTCCCACAGGTAGTGAGTGGTATTGCAGCTCAGCCCCATTCACTAAGCTGCAATACCAGTCACAACCTTTGGACGGGGGTGGCAGTATAACAAGGCAGCTGTGTTTTTCTTTCTAGAGTTAAAGGGGTTTTGCCACAATTAATGTTGAGGTGGGATCCTCCCAAAATGGGTTTTTAAATACTTTTTAAATATATTTGATTTAAAAAGTCAACCCCTGGGGTACAGCTTTTTTTAAAAATCCCCTTAGTTACTTAAAAGTTTACATTAGCAGACCAGGAGCTAACTGGCAGCGTTTGCGTGTTTGCTTTTCTTATCTGATGACGGGGAACATGAAGGAGCTTGCAAGGGGCTGGGGGAATGTGCAGGTAGAGTCTTTCTGCTGTATAAAAACCCACTTTTGAAATTTTAATTATCTTAGTAAACATTGCAGGACGCTCCCTTTTCTTCCTCGCTCTGCAAGGGGCTGGGGAGAAGTGGCAGTGTATAGGGTTTTTGGGGTTTTTTGGGAAACCCCTGTTGTATGTAATTTCTTTTTAAAATTGCAGCCCCCTTTTTCCCCCTTGCCGGGCCCCCCCTTTTCCCCTGCAGCGTTATGACACCACATATTTGTTTATCTTCTGTCCTGAGCAAATAATAGGTAAGGAAGTCATTTCGTGGCAAAACCCCTTTATTGAACATCTTTGCATCATTTTTATGGCAGAAAAAGTTTTACATTTTTTTTTGCACCAAACATTTTTTTAGTTTTCAAACCCGTCCCGCCAGTTTGGGGAATGCTTCTTATCAGAAGTTTTACCCCAGCTTATACATGGGGTAGATTTCATTTTGTGATGCACGGATAGCCCCATCAATGCACCAAATCAGCAGGCACATCTTTGGAAATCTGTTGAATCTTTCTCCAGCAGAGTAAATTATGAGTAAATTCCCCCATCAATTGTCTAAAAACCCCCCCCCTCCTTTAAAGGGGTTTCCAACTCGACCAAGGGGGGAAACCTAGCCAAGCAGGTTTACCCGTTGCTAGGGCCAGAGCCATAAAACTTTTAGTTAAATATGTCGTGCCATCTATACAACAGTGTGCCAGCAGTTTTTTGGCACCATATACACCCACAAAATACTACATACGAATTTTTGATAGGAAATAAATTCCCCTTACTTTTGCATGAAGGAAACCCCCACCCCCTCCTCTTAAAGGGGTTGTCCCACTTCAGACCAAGGGTGTAACTTAGCCTACGTATACCAGCTTCTTTTGGGGGGGGGAGGCTTGAGGGGCCCCCAAGGCCAAGAACATCATGTATTTCTGATGGGTGGGTTTTTTGTATTTAAAGAACTTTTTTGAGTTCCTAAAGTATATGAAAAAAAATTTTAGTTCTTAGTTTTCATGTTTTTTCAAAAAAAAGTTTAAGCCACCCCCCCCTTACAAGGGTTTTCAAGGGGGTGGTCCTACCTACTTTACCTTCTAGAGCCAAATTTAGACTTCTCTTTTTGGAAAACCCTTTAGATTTTTGTTGTAAGCCGGGGGGTGGGTTAAACATTTTTTGATCAAAAACGTGGGAACTAAGAATCTCAAAATTTTTTTTTCATGTTTGTGGGGTAGCATAAAGCTTCTTTAGGTGTTTCCCTGTATTGTATGGCCCTTTTTGCAGTTGGGGTGCCACTGGTATTGGGAATGTGTGTTGTAATTAAAAACAAAGCCATGGCACCAGGTTACATTGGGTTTTTCAAAATGTTTTTTTTTTTGCAGAAATACATGTACGGCTTTTTGCTTTTAATTTATAAAGGGAGGGAAGGGGTGCCTCCTTTGGGGCCCCGACCCCGCCCACCTCCAAGGGTTTACCGTGCAGCTTCAAGGTTGGTTTTTTTTATTTTTTTCTCTGGTTTTTTGGGTCGGTTTTTACCCAATGAGAAGTCTGAATTTTGGGGTCTATTGGAGGGAAGACGTGGACCACCCCCTTTAAATCCCCGTTTTTTTAAGGGGGGGGTGGGTTAACATTTTTTTATCAAAAAGTGCGAACAAGAATTCAAAAATTTTTTTCATG
>JAODAL010074829.1:0-14228 GCA_025379985.1 Phyllomedusa bahiana
AAGTTGAAATCGGCCAATTTTTGGGCTGTCAGAAATTTCCGATCACGCGATATTTTAGATGACAATCTGACAGATAATCTATTACTATCGCCCCATTTGCGGCACTTCCTGTCATTTTGTGGCCACCCAAATTTCAGCTTAGAGCATAGAGCAGGGTAAATCTTGGGTGTGCGACGTCATGACTGTGATGGGGTATGGTTGTCATTGGCTGGAAAAATCACTTTGACCCATTTGCTTTAAAAACAGCGTTTCCTGTTTCAGCAATTAGTCTTTCAGTGTCTAACACTAGGGGCAAGACTGTTGCGGGTCTCCTCAAACACTCAGCTCAGAGACATAGTTCTTCTCTTTATTCAAAACAACTATGCTTTTAGCTGTGAACATTAGAATTTATGTAGATCAGAGAATTTCAGTTCTTATTTAGTTGGACACATACTTTTAAAGAAGCATCTAGAGCTGTCGAGCCGCGGGGGGTGAGGGGTGGGCCGGATGGACAGACAGGCTTTGGAAAGGAGGGTGTATATTGTGCAGCCCAGACTCTGCTTTGAACCTGCATTGAAATGGTATTTTTTTTACCACATTTGGCCAGCATACCTCGCACCTGAGGTGATATTGTACCTTTTATATTTTACGTCCCAGTTTTTTTCAAATAGCCACGTTGTACTTAAATTTGGATACAGAAATTTTGCAGTAACTGTTGGTGTATTTCATTGGTGCAAAAACCACCTTTTCTTATCCGTATAACTTTTAAATAGCTGTATTTCACTTTGGTGCTCCCCGGTTTTCTTCAAAGAGCCATCTTGTACTGAAATTTGAATACAGAAATGTTCTAGTAACTGTTTGTGTATTTAATTGCTGCAACAACCACCTTTTGTTATCCGAAAAATAAAATTTTTTAAAATAGCTGAAAATATACTTTGGTGCGCCCCAGTTTTGTTCAAAGAGCCACCTTGTACTTAAATTTGGATACAGAAATTTTCTAGTAACTGTTGGTGCATTTCATTGGTGCAAAAACCACCTTTTGTTATCTGTATAACTTTTAAATAGCTGTATTGCACTTTGGTCCGCCCCAGTTCTGTCAAAGAGCCACCGTGTACGTAACTTTGGATACAGAAATTTTGGAGTAACTGTTGGTGTCTTGAATTGGTGCAAAAACCACCTTTTCTTCTCCGTATAACGTTTAAATAGCTGTAGTGCACGTGGTGCGGCCCAGTTTTTTGCAAAGAGCCACCTTGTTCTTAAATTTGGATACAGAAATTTTGTAGTAACTGTTGGTGTATTTAATTGGTGTAAAAACCACCTTTTCTTATCCGTATAACTTTTAAATAGCTTTATTGCACATGGTGCGGCACAGTTTTTTGCAAAGAGCCACCTTGTACTTAAATTTGGATACAGAAATTTTTTAGTAACTGTTTTTGGGTTTTTGGGTCATGCTGCGTTACAGGATATGGATATTCAATGTCCATTTCACTAAAATACTGCTTCAAAGACTACATTCTTACGGCACTTTTTAATCAGTGGGTCATGCAGGTTTGAGGGTCATGCTGAGGTCCAGGACAAGCATAGTCAATGTCCTGTTCAACTAAAATGGTGGTTCAAAGACTCCTTTTTCCGGCACTTTTTAATCTGTGGGTCAGACAGGTTTTGGGGTCATGCTGCGTTCCAGGACAGGGATAGTCAATGTCCAGTTCAAGTAAAATGATGGTTCAAATAATACTGCCTTCTGGCACTTTTTATGAATTGTCTGTGACTTTTTTTCTGTGACTCTTGTTGCCTAATTGTCTTGCCTAAGATGTAGCACGTATCCAGTTTACTGTTGTGAATGTTAATTCCAGCTTCTCCACCACTGTTTGTGTGTAAGCATGAAGGTGTTTTTCCTCTCCCATAGACTTTAATGGTCATCGGCGATAATCTGTTATCGACTATCGGATATCGTCATGATAATTGCTGATATCGACTATCGAATCGATAACGATAGTTGACACAATCGCTCATCACTAATCATCAGTTGATAAGTTACTACATTTATTGTTTGATATTACTTGCATGCGACTGCTTGCTCCTTTTCTGTTATACATTTTTTTGCTATCCGTGCCAACCAGCAGCATTACAGTTCTATCTTTTACATTCCACTAATGGAGATAGTTTGGAAGTGGATTTTTAACTCTGTGTGGAAAATTTTTATAACCCCAATTTTTTCCCTTTTGGTAGTGCTGTCTGCATACCCCCCCATCGGGCAAATGGGTTTCTGGTTTTAGGCCTGGGCAGCTGATGCGTTTTTGCTTTGGGGCCCCTGGAAACCCTTTCCCCCCTCACACAAAACACAAACCCCAAATTTTGTTTGTTTACAGGACATCCCCCCGGATGAGTTTTTTGGCCCTTATAAAGTATCTTTTTTTCTTTTTTGAAGTGGGTCTTTCCCTTTATTGTGTGGGTTGGGTGTTTGGGCCAATTCCCTAGGCTCCGGATTACCTCCAGTGTTGCTGAAATAGTGCTAAACAAAAACAAAAAACTAATTTTAAAACCCCCCACATCATTTCTCCGATAAATTTTTCCCTTCCTACATAGACTGTTACAGAGACCATGTGAGACTATCCGGCAAAGGTGCCATCAGGCCATTACCACTTTATGATGAAAGAAAAGTAAAAAAACAATGGTAAAGGGACGGGATGTTTTCAACCATACGGTGCCAATAAAAATGCTCATGCCAGCCCTGCTGACCAGATCATGTTGAGTCCCTCCTTAAGGTGTCATCACACAGATTCTTATTCTTATTATTATTATTATTTTTTTTATTATTATTATTTAAGTATTTTAGAGGCCATTGAATCCGGGCGTTTTGTACATTGGGGGGGGGTTAAATACATTACTTAAATCAAACGAGAAACAATGAAAAGTGAAAAATTGAAAATTTGGGGCACGACAGAGGGAGAGGGCCCCTACCCACGAGGGCTTTACAATTAAAAGGGGGGGAAGGGGACAGGGGTGGGGGGCAGAAAATGTATGGGGAGGAAGTAGTGACAAGTTTATTTGAGGGTTGTAGGCAACCCTGAAGAAAGGGTTTTTCAGGTTTTTTTTAAAGGGGGTGAAAGGGGAAAGGGAGTCTGATGTGTTGGGGCGGTGATTTTCCGAGTGTGGGTGAAGCACGGGAGAAGTTTGGAAAAGGGGTTGTGTGAGGAGCTGTTAGGGGGGAGAGCAGAGGAAAAGGCCCCTTGAGAGGAGCGGAGATTACGTGGGGGGAGTATTTGGAAAGTGGGGCAGGATTTTTTGGAGGGGAGAGGTATGGAAAACCCTTGTAGGTCTGGTTAGTAGTTTGAAATGAATTCGCTGGGCAAGGGGGAACCCAAAGTGGGGGTTTGGGGCAGAGGGGAGGGGCAGGGGGGTTAGCGGGGAGAGAGGTGGATAAGAGGGGGCAGAGGGGTTAAAGAATGGTTTGGGGGGGAGGGGGTTGCTAGACGGGAGGGCCAAAGGAAAAAATGTTGCAGTAGTTAGGCGGGAGATGAAAAAGGGGCCAGGGAAACCACCCATTTTTGTTTTTGTCAAAAGTTGAGGAACAAAGGGGGAATGGGAGATGTTTTTCAGGTGGAGGCGGAAGGCAGGAGGGGGAGGGTTTGGATGGGGTTGGTTTAAAAGTTGCCCGGGTGTCTGGGATTACCCCGGGGCAGGGGAAAATTGGGGGCCCGGTGGGGAGTGGGGGCCCATTAAACTGAAATTAGAGAGATCAGGGGGGGGGGGGGTAGGTTGGTTTGGTGGAAAGTTGATGAGTTCTGTTTTCTTACTTTAGTTTTTGGGGATGTGATGAGAAGAAGGAGGAAATGGAGGACAGACAGTCAGGGATCCCGGGAGGTAGAGAGTGACGTCGGGGGAGTTTTTAGAGTTGGGTATCTTTAGCATATTGGTGGTAATGAAAACCATGTTTAGGCTTTGAGCTGACCGAAAGGGCCAGGGTTTTTTGATAGAGAAGAGTGTGGCCCATGGGCTGACCCCTTGGGGGGCACCAACAGAGAAATGGCCCCGGGGGGGGGAGGGGGGAGCGGGGAAAAGGGAGCTGAATGTGCCGGGTTTAGGAGGTCGAGGAGATCCAGGGAAAAAGGGCCCGTCTGTGATGCCGAGGGGGGAGAGGTTTTTTAGCAGGAGGGGGAAAGGTCGACGTTTTCAAAGGAGAGGGGCGGTCTAAGAGGGGAGACAGAGTAGTGGGTGAGGGTTTAGCAGGGTTTTTGGTCATTAGTTTACTTTGGTTAGGGGGGGTTTTAAATTTGAGTGATGGGGTCGGGGAAAACCCGTTTTTAGTGGGTTCAAGAAGGGAGTTGGAGGGAGGTGGGAGGACAGCTGAAGATTTGACGTGCTGCAAAGGGGGAGTTTGGAAGCAAAAAGGGGGCGTGAGTTTGGGGGGATAGGTTGGACAGGAAGAGGGGTCAAGGGTTTTTTTTTTTTTAGGATTGGAGTGATAAATAGCGTGGTTTTTTAAAGGGGAGAAGGGAAGGGTGCCAGAGGTTATGATAGGGTTTAAGAGGGTGGGTGGGGGCTGGGGTGTTTGGGGCACCGAGGTCAGGGGTTTAGGTGGATGGCAGCGGATCAAAACTAAAGGGGGTTTGGGTTTGGTTTGGACAGTAAAGAGGAAAATTGTCTGGTGACGTGGGGGGGAAAAAGTTTTGGGGGGAAAAGGGAGTTTGCAAGGGGGAAGGGGGATGGTGGGGGGTGGGGGGTGAAAACTTTCTTGATTTTTGGTTGTCTTTGAAGGGGAATTTAGTGGAAAAAATTTTTGCTTTTAAAAGGGGGATGGGGGGGGGAAGGTGTTGGTGGCGGGAAGGGGAGTTGAAGGGTTTTTAAAAAATTTTTTGGGGGTTTTGGGGAAAAGAAATTTTGGGGAGTGGCGGGAAATAATCCTGTTTTGGGTGAGGTGGAGGCAGATTTAAAAAGTATGCAGTGCTTGTTTTTTATAAGGGAAAGTCATTAGTGGAGGGATTTTTTTTCCAGCCCGGGGTTCTGCACCTGGAAGCACGCCCCGTTTTTTTTGGGGGAGTCTGTTTTGCTAGGGTTGTCTGTTTATTTTTGGGGGGGTTTTGTTGTGTGGGGAGAGGGGGGGCCGGGCCGAGTCAAAAAGGGCGGGGGGAGATTGTGTGGTTGTAGAAAGTGTTGGCTAGTTGGGTCATTAAAAAGAGGAAAATTGTGGAAAAAGGTGCAAGGAGTAAAAGAGGGGTGGGTTGGGCTTTGAAGGTTCCCGCGTGGCCCTTTTTGGATTTGGGAAAAGGAGGAGAAAGGGGGGGTGGGATGGGGGAGAGGTAAACAGGTTGTGGTCAGGGTATGGGGTTGGGGGGGGTTTTAGAGGTCCCGAAAGGGGGGGAGAGGCAGGTGAAAAATGAGGGGTTTGTGTGTGACCTTTTTTGTGAGTGGTCCTGGGGGTCCACTTGGGGGAGGTCCCAAAAGGGGGAGCAAGTGAAAGAAGTTTGTTGGAAGCAGAGTGGGGGGGGTCGGGTTGGGATGTTGAAGTAATTTTGTTTAGTAAATGGGAATAATATGTATGTAATTCTTAAAAAACAATTTCAAAATACTACAGTAATAAAATTGTATTAGTTTTGAAAATTTATTCCATTTAATGCTCTTAAATTTTTCCAAAGGGCAGGGTCTAATGCAATATCTCTTGAAGAGATAACTGATAATTTTTTGGGTTTTGGGATAGTGGATCTGAAAAATTACTTAGTGTGATGTAGTTCACCCCAAACCATAACGTTTTTAACCAATATAAACCAGGCTGGTATTCTTGGTTAAAAGAAAGTGTCAGCACTAACGTATAGTCTAAATAATAATGGGAGTCAGTAGAAGGTCCTGAGCAAAGTTAAATCCAACTTTAGGCTGATCCTGAGTGACGTTTCCAGCTGTTCCCACCTGTTTCATTCACATACTGTGATAACATCTATTAGATATATTATCAAAATCTCAGAGTACAGGTTCCCCCAAATTGTCACTGGGTGAAAGAAGTAGTTTGTAAATCATGGCAAAATCTATTGCTGTAAGTGCCTAACAGTGACTAGCATGACCAAGTGAGCCAGCGCTCAGCTGCTTTCATCACTACTACAAAGTCTGAATAGAGTAGCAGCCTACATGTTTAAATGCCACTACTTTTAATTTCCTTCTCACTGTGGTTGGATAAATGAGAAGTCATGGGGAACATGGCACTCTTATTTTTTTAATGTCGGGGGACCCCTTTCATTTTTATCCTACACCTTAAATAGTAAGACATTTTTGGGTTTGGCAAAATCCTTTCTGATCATTTTTACTGTTCAGAAACTAGATGCTTTTGAAGTAAATTTAATGACTGTCCCTTTTTAAAGCATTTACTTTAAGTTCTTTATAAAAAATTTCTGTTCCTTTTTTGATTGGATCAAGTCACAATTGGGAATTAATTATAATGTATCCTATCTGATCAAGGCAGATTGTAGTTTATTTAAAAGAAAAGGGAAAAGCATTCAATCAGTGATCACAGTATGATACTTTGAAATTCTATCAGATATAAAACCCTTTCCAAAAACCCCGATAGGGCCTTTCCGTATGATTGTGCCCAGATATTCTTTGGACTCGGGGGCTCCATTATAAATAGGAAAGGGCGAATTGTTCTAAAAAGGGAATTCGTTTATAATTTTGGAAAAACTTTGGTTTCCTGAAAGAAGTCGAAGTTGGGGGTTCGGGTTGACGAAGTGTGCTTTTGATTGATAAAATGGCTCGAGCACATGGCGTTATATGGGGCAATGGACTCTGGGGAAGGGGCATAGCCCGCTGACTGGGCAGGATGAAAACCCAAACAGGACGGCGGGATTTTGGACGTCACCGCCATATAAATCGGGCGCGACGCTGGGGGCTCAACTCCTCTCCTGTGCTCATCAGGGAAGGTGCTGCCCCGGTGTTGTAATAGCTCATACTGAGGAACGATTTTTATACAGCGATTTTTGGGGGTTCTTTGTCTCAGCTTGTCTCAGAGAACTGCTTCCTCTTCAATGTTTCTATTTCTGATGTTTTGGGGGTATTGGTTGAAGTCCAGTGTGCGTCCACTGCAGCTGATATACATTTTAATAGCTATCGGTTCACAAGCACATTGCAATATCCAAGTGGGATCTAAGCCAAGTTTCTGTTGTATTCATTTAAAGAGAACAGCTGTTTTTTTACAATACAAATATTCTCTTCATTTTTGCTGCTCAATTCTTTGCCGCAAATTTACATCCAGGGTTACAATTTATAGAGTTGTTTTTTCTGCTGTGGTGACTCCCAAGTAATCCGTCTTTCACCGCTCATATAAAAATACAATTTTCTGTAGCATAATTCACATGCGAGGCTTATTTACAATTTTTTCTCTTGTTGTGTAGCGTAATAATAATACGCCATTGTAACTCGCTACAAAGCTTTATGTAGTTGTGGCTGCTCAATTTCTTTTGCCCATTTGCTATCAAGGGATTTAATTAAAGCGTTGTTTTTCTGCTGGGGTGACTTAATGAAACCGGTCTTTTCTCCGCCAAAAAATATATTTTTCCATTGTAGCCTAATTCACATAGCGAAGGTTTAATACAATTTTTTCTCTTGTTGTGTAGCGTTGAAAAACACTCCCATTGTATCACGTACAAGCTGTAGTGTTTGGTTGCTCCATTCTTTTGCGCAAGTTTACATCCAGGGGTTAATTTTAAGCGGTTGTTCTTGCCAGTTGTACTCAGTAAAAGAAACTTTAGTTTTTCACAGCCACAGAAGAAATTCTGTAGCCTATAATTCATCATTCGCAAGGTTAATTAAGCCTGTTTGTGCTTTTTTATTCAGTAAAATACACAAGAGTTTTTAAATGGCACATACAAGTTCTATTTTCATGCACATTTTATGGAGACACAATTTATATCCAAGGGTTTACCAAGCTTGTTACTGGGGTTCATTTGGAGTCAAATTACAGGGTGTGTATTTATCATATACTGATATCTTCATCAAACAGTGTCTGTACATTTTTAGACAAATTGTATGTCAGACAGAGATAGTGGCAGGCTCCCTTCACCTGCAAGTGGCAGAGGCACAAACATTCCAGTCCAGGGTCGCAGAACAGCAAGGGGACGTCGCATCAGGGGTCACTCGGTGAGGCCACAACTGCCACTGTCATCTAGCGGCCGTGTGTTGTTCAGCAACCAATGTTCTTGATGGTTGACTAGGCATCCACTTCTCCAGGATGACATTGTCAACCCCATAAAGTGTCGGTTGGGAACGTCAGACCACATAACCCTTAGTTGTCATGGCCCCGGTGAGAGGTCAGCGGCACCTCTCCTGTCTCAAACTCCGCTCTGTCCACCGGTTCCATCAGCAGAGGATCTACTTTGTGGGTCTGGGCTCAGCGCCACTATTAAGCGAGGGATGATCAATTTGTGGTGTGCTGTCAGCAGCTACTT
Source organism: Phyllomedusa bahiana (assembly GCA_025379985.1). NCBI lineage: Eukaryota > Metazoa > Chordata > Amphibia > Anura > Hylidae > Phyllomedusa > Phyllomedusa bahiana. The sequence continues at coordinate 8,409 of JAODAL010074829.1, forward strand.
GGCAGCGAAGAAATGGGGGCAATATCCCCCTGCTTCTTTGCAGTAGGCGGGCAAAGTATAGATTGCTGAGGCGTGGCTTGGCGAGGTATGTGTGAGGGGTCAGCCTTGCATACCCAAGGACCGGTTGACTGGAGGGACAGCAGTGCACGATGAAACACAAATAGATTGATGATGTAGCCGTCCGTACTTGGGAGCGGGTGAGGCATAGGCTTCTTCTTGTCAGGAGAAGAGGGTGTCTGCTTGCTGCGTCAGTCAGACACCCGGGCCAGAGCCTGCAAGTGGGTCGTCGTGGCCGTGACAGTCAGCAGGATAGCAGCAGTTTTGTGTCGGTGGTCGGGTGAGTCAATCGGCTATGGGGTAAAAAAACCCGCTTCGCAGGTCCAATCAAATGTTGCAGCACAGGGGCTCAGCCAAGACGCGGTGGCAGTGACACTCAGTGCGGAGCAGTTGGCGGACAATAGCCAGATACTCGTATAGGGTATATGTAGAATCTGTAGGCATGATAGTGGAAGCGTGGCCTGGGAGCTAAAGTTGGCACCTCGGCCCTGCGTCACTCCAAACAATGCAGCGTCACCATCTGGTGGCCCTGGGGAGAAACGTGGTCAGATGTGGTGGCCATCCTGACGACCGCTGCAACAAGCAGCATGCAGCAGCAGTGCCCAGTGGCACGCATGCTATTGCAGCAGTCAATGGCCTCCACCACCTCGGCAGACATGACAGGGAGGATGTTTCTCTTTGACATTATCTCCCCGGTCCAGATGCTCCTGTCTCGCTACTCATTGCGCCCAGCCGAGTCGTTCAGCAGGCGATTGCAAAGAGACAATCAGTATGCGGCTCCAACCAATCCTTAGTGCCGAAGCTGGACAGTATCCTGTCCAAGTTTGTTGGTGCATGCCCAGTCCCTCCCTTTCCTATTGGTGGACTCTGCACGTTCAAGGATACTAATGGCTTGTGCTCTGAGCCGCGTGGAGGAGTTCCAGCCGTATTTCCTTTTCCTTATAGGCAGTACCAGCATCTCATAAATATGTAGAACAGAAGTGCTTGAGCTTATCGGTTTGTTCCAAGGTGCACGGGCTTGTGCGGACGTTCTGGCAGCTGTAACTACGGTCAGGGCCAAGTACATGTCATTTTAGGCCCAACTGGGTGAATGTGCTTCGGCACACAAACAAACTGGACAGGAACGGCGCTTTCTCCTCCACATTGTCAACCTGCGCTCCTGCGCCAATGTCGCTCATCTCATCCACCACCACAACCATTCTGCCTCCAAAGACTGCTTATCAATACCACATGTGTAGGCACGCGGTGTCACGCAGTCTCTACACCTGGTCACCAGGGGGGATTGCTCCGCGTCATGCAGCAAGAAATCGATGTGGGCTTTCTCCGCGCCAACTGCAAAACGGAACAACATGGTGACGGACAATGGGAGGAACAAGGTGTCCGCGCTTGCACCAAGGAGGATGGTCCTTGCCCCTGCATGGGCAAGTGTTCAATTATCTGGTTGTGAAATAGTTCATGATGTTTTCACCGATCTTCAGAAGATTCTGATAATGGCCAGGACTAAAATGTGCATGCATTCATCCATTCTCAAAGCCAGGAACCACCTTCCTCGAGTGTGCAGCGGCAGAACGGCCTCCCCCAACAAACTCTGTTACTGCGATATATGTTTTCCACCCTGTTGGAATTCCAGCCTGCACATTGTTGGACGACTGTTTGAACAGAGAAAGTCCTTTAACGATTTTTTGATGCTCCTGGCGGACAGTGAGTACTCCCCGTACTATACCATACATATCCTAGATGATACAGCATACTGTGCACCTATCGTCAGTGGAGTATCGCACCGATCAAAGGGCGGCTCAGCTTCAGTGACAGATATTCACCTAGATTGCCGTGTATGGTGAACCTTACCATCCAGCTATCCGACGCGTTTCCACGTGCAATTTAGGAGTTTCATCAGGGGATTCTTAAAACTCTCTCGCCGGGGAATAAGAGTACGCTATATTACAACGCATATTACAACCTATCTATATCACATTACCACTATCTAGATAGATAGGAGACTGAGACTTTATAGGTGGTATATTGTGTTATGATAGGTTGTAATGCGTGTTATATAGCGTATTATCTTATTCACACAGCGAGAGAGATAGAGTTTTGAATCCCCTGATGAACCCTAAATTGCCGGGGGGAAATACGCGTCGGATAGCTGGATGTAAGATTTCATCCATACACGATATAGTGATATTATCTGTCCACTAAAGCGGAGCGACCTTTATCGGGGCGATTCTCCACTGACGGAATAGTGCACAGTATGCTGTATCATCTAGGTATGTGTGGTAAATATTTAGGGGTTTCGGTAGTATAATTTTTAGATAGTCTAGTAAAAGTTATGTTTTACAGGGATTATGATTTGCAAAGTTGATTTCTTGGTCTAAATCTCTGTTGATACTAATATTGCAGTATTCTGTAGATGGAGATGAGAAAGACGAGTCAGATGGCCCGCAATGCACCGTCGGCAGTATACTGTGGTGATGGATGGAGGAGCCCTCGGATTCACTTGTGCAGATGGCCCCACAGCATGAGGATTTGCTCTGGTAGTGCAACGTCGAATAGTCAGCATCCGGCAGTGGGATGACTTCTGGCTCTCCACCCTATTGGACTCGCTTCCGGTCAAAATGGGAGCCTTTCTCCACAGCTATTGACGAGGGAGGACAAACTCAATTAATATAGGGAAATCTCCATAGTCAGTTGGCGCTCGGCATATGTGCGGGGGCAGCGTCCTCCTCTGAAGGTCTGGACCGGGGGGTTTTCAGAGGCTCAACACGATTACCTAATGCCGTGGCTGACTGGGGGGTAGGTGGGAGGGGTCGTAAGCAAGTACCAGGCTTCATCAGCAGCACCTATGGTCTGGAGTCACTGATGTGCAGGCTTCCTCATCCGCTAGTGAAGAAGGCCAGTCGCCAGCGGCAGCAGCAGCAGGACCTGGAGCAGACTCTGAACCAAACGGTGGTTGCCTACTTGGACAGCTCTCTTCCACCACAGTTAGAAGTACGCGCACTGGTCTACGGCGGCAGCCAAACTGGATGTGTTGGCGCAACTTGCCGAGTTTGCATAGGAGATGCAGTCCTTGCCAGGCAGTAGTGTGGGCTTTCAGTGCGGTCGTTGTGTTCAGGTGCGGCAGGGGAGCCATCGTTACCCCAAGGAGAACCCCACTTGTCCATCGGGATATGTGGAGACGATGACCTTGTCAAGATTGAATCAGGGTGGATCGGCCAGGACTTTCACTCACCAATGCCTTAGGCGTCAGACTACATCAGCCATGACGCCTCACCCAAACTGTGAGAAATGAGTCTGCCACCAACCATCTTTACCAGGGACTGGTATTGCCACCCACCTCCACACTCTGTCATTGTGCCACTTTCTGACCTCATGCTGCTGTTGTTGCTGGTGCCATGACATCCACACTGTGTCATTGTGCGTCTCTCTGACCTCATGCTGTTGTTCCTGCCGCCATCACCTCCACTCTCTGTCATTGTCCCACTCTGTGGCCTACTACTGTTTTGCCACCTCCAGAATGTCATTGTGCCACTGTCTGATCTCATGCTGCTGCAGCCATGACCTACACACTGTGTCATTGTGCCACTGTCTGACCTCATGCTGCTGCAGTGGCTGTTGCCGTGACCTACACACTGTGTCATTGTGCCACTGTCTGACCTCATGCTGCTGCTGTGGCTGCTGCATGACCTACACACTCTGTCATTGTGCCACTGTCTGACCTCATGCTGGCTGCACACGGTCACCCCAAACTCTCGGTCATTGTGCCACTCTGTGGCCTACTCCAGTTTTTGCCACCTCATGTCTGACCTCATGCTGCGGCTGTGGCTGCTGCCGTGACCTACACACTGTGTCATTGTGCCACTCTGTGGCCTACTCCTTTTTTTGCCACCTCTAGAATGTCATTGTGCCACTGTCTGACTTCATGCTGCTGCTGCTGTTGATGCCGTCAACTCCACACTGTGTCATTGTGCCACTCTGTGGCCTACTCCGGTTTTTGCCACCTCCAGAATATCATTGTGCCACTCTCTGACCTCATGCTGCTGTGGCTGCTGCCGTCACCTCCACACTCTGTTACTGATGTTGCCACCTGAGCCCTCAGCTTGTTTTTTTCCAGCTGTCACTGCCATGACTTTATCAGGCTACATTCCCCCTTCAGTTTTTTGGTCAGTTTTGCCCTCTTAAGTGCCCAGGGAATTTTATAGTGAAGCGATTCTAAGAGCGGCGGCAGTCATGTGCGTGTCATAGTAAAACACAACACTGTATGAAGACCAAACCAAGCTCCTTCTGCATATTTAAGCATGGCACAACGTTCTACAGCACCCTGCAGGCTCTGTGCAGCCTGGAAATAGCTGTTTTTTAACGTGATTCGTCCCGAAGTAATTCGGAACGAAGTTATTTTTTGTCGGGAAATTCGGCGAAGTGAGCGAACCGAATTTCGAGAAATTCGCCCATCTCTAATTATAAAGTAAAAGGGAGGCCTATACATAGGAGCTATACCACAGTAAAATGAGCAGATGTTTTAATTACAATATTGTAAACTGTACAGAGGTAAAAAAATTATCTTAAAGATGTTGAGGGCATGCCCGTTTCAGGAAAGAGGTATGTCCTGTCATGAATTATTATCCAAAGATGTTGCTTGAAGTTTCTGGACCTCAATGAAAAATCTGTAAATATTTCCCTCTCTTTCCCCAACACCAGAGCCAAAATGGGCCAAAATTGGGTCAAATTGTTTTATTTTTGTCACTATTGTTGCTGTCACCCATATACTTTTATTATAAGCATATTATTATCTTTGCCTATTTTTCACATGTTGCTAATAGGGAAACCTCATTAGGCTATCAGACATATTTTTGGTGTGCTCTTTTTCGTTTTTTTCTATTTATTATATTCGTTACACTAGGCTGCACCTTTTTCTTTGGTATTGTGTAGGGCCTGTCTTATTCTATAATAAGTATTTTGTGATGACTCCTTAATCATAGACAAAATAGACTGATTACACAAGCCATTCAATTATGCACTGATTAAATATTAGTTTGCTTAACAGTTGTGTGCTCTGTGCTAAATTTATCTTATGTGCTATATATAAAAGTTTCACCCTAAGGTTCTGTCTACACAACTAGGATTTCTAATTGGATTCCATGCAGATTCCAACTTGAAATTCTGGTTTAAAACTGAAAGAAAATGATTCCCATTGACTTCTATAGAAAATATGCCTTGTAGTTTACACGGCTTTCAAAAACTTTGAACATTTTACTTGTTGGTTGGTTGTGTTCCACGAGGACAACACATGGAAATTTAATACTGATGTCAATGGAGATGGCTAAAATTCTCAGGCAATACTCGCCCAAAACATTTGTACGAGTATTGCAAGTGGTTTTGAACGTGGATCCGCATACAAAACCAGTAGGCATGAATTGTACTGAAAACCACGTGAAAAGCCAAATACAAAAAAACTAAACTAAATGCACATGTAATACGCATGTAATTTAGTAAAAAATACTAATTGAAAACGTTTTGGACAATGCAGTTTTCAACAGTAGAAGTCGTGTGGATTCCATGAGTAAATTTTACTTGTGTGAGCGTCCCCTTATAATTTACGGTTGTTAATTAATAATATATAGTCCACAGTTCATTGACAAACAATACAGTCTGCATAACTTACATATCACAAGACTGTTTATGCATGGCATAAAAAATAGTAGCTGTCATAATATAACATTAATGTCTCAGATTTGTTATTTGATTACATTTCCTGAAAAAAAAAAA
>JAODAL010074830.1:0-14228 GCA_025379985.1 Phyllomedusa bahiana
CAGCCAATCAAGTGCAGGGGGCATGTCTAGGAATCGACCAGGGGCGTTCCGACCAGCAACAGAGCAACAGCAGAACAGAATACAGATTTACAGGGGAAGCTGATATCTGCAAAACCAAAGTGACTGAGTAATGAAACCCCAAATTTACAAAAGTGCTTATTTTTACTGTCCCCATAATCTGAGACATGATCTTTGTAATGATAAAACCCCCTTAATGACCAGAACATTTTTTTAGTTTTCCAAAATTGCGTTTCAACAGTTGAACTTTTTTATTTTTCAGTGACGCAGTTGTATAGGCTCGTTTTATTCCAGACAAGTTGTACTTTATGGGTGAATAGCTAAGTTCACTTATAAATAATTGCAGTATTTTTTTTTAAAAAAATTTTGTTTTATTAATTTTTTCTTACACTTTTTCACATTCACACTTAATAACTTGTTAGATTAATTCTACAAGTTATTACGGTCGTGTGAATACCAAATATGTGTAGGTTTTTTGTGTGTGTAATTTATGCACAATTATTTTTATTAAATATTTATTTTTATTTTATTATTTATTGTTTTATTCTTTTTTTTTTTACACTTTTTATGTTTTTTTTACTCTTTTTTTTTTTTTATCCCCTGAAGGGAGAACTGTTTTACATTTTTTTTTTTTTTTTCACAGTTGGTAATGTATTAGCATATTCATATATGCTAATACATTCTAGTCTGTGTCAGTCTGATACAGGCAGTGATCTGGACAGCACACAAGTGTTCCTGGTCACGGGTTTTCATACACAAACAGCTCTGGGGCCACTCTAGGTCCCCAGGTTGACTGTGCGAGCCGTTCCCCGAGCTCTGTCGGGTCACCGGTTTTCCTATCACCCGACAGAGCTGGGGAAACCCTTTGATTGCGCTGCGGTGACGCACCGCCGCAATCAAAGGGTTAAAGCACCGGGGTGCGGAGGTTTCCCCCACTTTCCGGTGCTCGCAGGAGATGCTCTGTGATCAGGGCTGTGCTGTACAGCCCCGACACCAGTGCAGCTGCGGTGCCGGGCGCCGCAAACTCCGAATGTCTCAGTGAGCCAAAAGACGTCGCTGCAGACGAACAACCCGCACCGGCTGACACCAAAAGACGGTGCACGGTCGTTAAGGAGTTAAGCGTGTTTGTGCTATTGTAGTCAGTAAAATAAACGGTGTTTTTCAACGCCAAAGATGAAATTTTTCCTGTTGATTCCTGTAGCATAATTTATATCCGAAGTTTAATTAAGCATGTTTCTTCTTTTTTGTTCAGTAAAATAAATGCCGTTTTAACATGCACAAACCAGTTAATTTTTGGCTGCTCATTTCTTTTGCGGAATTTATATCCAAGGGTTAATTAAGTGTTTTTCTGCTGTTGTAGTCAGTAAAATAAATGGTGTTTTTCAACACCAAATAAGAAAATTTTCCTGTAGCATAATTTATATCCGAAGGTTAATTAAGCATGTTTCTGCTTTTGTAGTCAGTAAAATAAATGGTTGTCAGGATACGTTCGTCTGGACAGCCTTCCACCCGTTTAACGCAATGACCTGGGAGGGTTAATAGGTGTGCCCTCAGACCACACCCTGGGAGAAATGCTGCTCCTGAGCCAGGAGTGACAGCTCTCAGGACTAGTGTTGAGCGATTACGTTGACCATCGACATCGGTCGATGGTCGATAGTCGACCCATCAATCGACAGAAAGACGATAAGTGACAGTCGATTGTGAAGCGATGACCATTAAAGTCTATGGGAGAGCAACAAAACCTTCATTCTACACCCAAACAGGGCTGGAGAAGCAGGATTTAAACATCCACAACATCAAATGGAATACGAGCATCATCTTCAAAGCAACACACCACTTAGGTTATAAAAGCCACAGAAAAAAACCACACAACATTCACTATCCCCTGTCTATGTACCACAGCAAGACCCTTAAACCTGCATCACCCACAAATAAAAAGTGCCAGAAGGCAGTATGATTTGAACCATCATCTTACTTGAACTGACATTGAATATCCAGTCCTGGAACGCATCTGAGCCCCAAACCTGCATGACCCCCAGATTAAAAAGTATGCCGGGAACAAAGGAGTCTTTCAACCACCATTTTATTGAACAGGACAATGACTAAATCAGTACCTGTACCGCAGAGAATACCATTAAACCCTGTCTGAACCCACAGATTCAAAATGCCCGGGAAAAGGAGTCTTTTCAAACCACCATTTTATAGTTTTCACTGGACATATACTGTCCCTGTCCTGGGTAGCGCTTTGCCCCCTCCGTAAGAGTGCGGACCAATAGAGAATCACTTTGAAAATACAGTTGGTTAACCGCACCTGTTTCCACCCAGGTGCCCATTTTCTTGCATTCTTTTTTCTTATTTTACTCACGTGCAGGAGGAAATTTGTCTCGTACTTTGTTCTCTTTCCGTGCTCCATACACCAGTCTCTGAATACCCACAAACTGTGCAAATTTTCCTGTACCTCCCTTGTACAATTCAGATGAATTTGTTTATACCACTATTTTGTACATGCAAGTTTTTTAAATTAATTCTAGAAAACACATTTTTTAAAATAGGATGGAATCCCATCCATGACTTTGTTTTCTCTTTTTTTAATTGATTAAATGGGTTGTCTCAATACAAGGGAATGATAGCTATGATAAAGATCTTGCAAAAATCAATCATTTTGCAATAGGAGTCCATATAACAGATGTCCAACCTATTCCTGTTTCTGACAGCACCATCACCCTAAGAGCCACTCATGACAATGTGAAGAACAATGTCTTTAGAAAAAAAAATTTTTTATAATATAGGAACCTTAAGTATAGCTGCATTTCAAAGCAAAAATGCCCCCAAAAATTCAAAAGCGAAGGACACATGATCCACTGTAGGACAATTGTTAAGACAAATGTCTGTTAGAAACAAACATTTTTTTTATAATAGAACCTGTAATATAGCAGCATTTCAAAGCAAAAAGCCCCCAAAAATTTCAAAGCATGACCCTTGAGCCACTTTGGACAATTGTGAAAGAACAAATGTCCTGTTAGAAAACAACATAATTTTTTATAATAGGAACCTGTATATTGCTGATTTCAAAGCAGCCAATGGACAAAAAATTATAAAAATGACTAGCTCACCACTGTTAAAAATTGTGAGGAGAAAAGTCCACTAGAAGCCACATTTCTGTTCTAAAGGACCATGATTATTGGCTGTATCTCACAGCTACATGCCCCAAAACAATATAAATAAATACATTCTCACCACTATTAAAAATTTCTGAGGGAGAAATGCCTCTTAAAACAAGCCACTTTTCTGTCCAAAGACCATAATTATAGCTGTATCACACATCAACATGACCTCAAAACCATTGACAATGCGAAAACTTCTCAAGATAAAGTGAGTAAAATGGAATATGGTTATGTCATGAAGACCTTGCTGTCTTTAACTGTCTTCCACTACAGCAAACACCACAAAATGAACTGTATGGGAACAGATAATAAAAAATGCAGTAAGAAATGATCATATTAAAAAAAATTTTCAGAGGACCATTTCTGTTTGAAGAGGAAATGTGAAGTAGACTGTGCCAACAAATCGGTGACCCGGCAATTGGGGCCTACAACATCATCAGAAATCCATCCTTATTCATCTTGATGAAAGTCAAACGACCACAATTATCTGTGGAAAGCCTGATGCTTTTTGTCTAAAAACTATATCCTCCAGCTGTGCTGAAGTATCCGCTCAGATTATGACGCGCTGCTGGGCATGACAACACCTCTATGTCGTAGGACGAGCCAGCTCGGGCCATTCGTCCATTTTGGATACCCAGTAGTCCTATTGGTCCTGGAACACATACAAAAACAAATCGGTTGTTGAGACGCAGATGATCGTGCACCAAGATCTACACTGGTCATCTGAGTGTTGGATGTGTCACTGGCAATTGCATGCTTTTGGTGAGTGTAAACACAGATTGCCAGACGTCACCCATTAGGCTACTGCCCACCCTTGCCCTGCTGCAGCTGCTGCCGCAACGCCTACATGCACTCTACTGCTGTCACGCGCTGATAGTTTGTTCCACACCGTGAATTTTGGGGAACGTTGAGCAGGATGCAACATATGTCCCAGGTGATACAATCACAAGGTCTCCATAACCTGCATTTTAATCTCTCTATTTGGTGGTAGGTAAGGAAAGGCTGAAGTTTTGATTTGTCCCCCTGGTGATCCAGGAGTGGTGGCCACCCAGTAACTTTAGTTCATTTTGATGGGCCCTTAATGCGAGGATCATGTTGGAGGAAATGGAGCATCCAAGCACTCATGTGAGAGAAGGATGCCACTTTAATTCCCAAGCCTCTGGGATCAGGGGCACTAGCAAACTAGATCTTTCCCTCATCATCCTCCCCGCCTCAAATTCGCGCCAACCTCATACCAAGGCAGACGTCGGTAACGTCGGTTTCCGAGGAATACCTTATCCTCCTCCTCCTCCGTGCCGCTTCCTCGGGCACAGTTCAACACAGCCCTGACTTGCCTGAGATGTTGGCACCCTGAGAGCTGATGCGCCACCTTCACTAGCTTCTGGAACCCCCGAACACACTGCCAAATGAATACCGATAAAATTTGAACTGTCGGGGCCTTTTGTTATTTGGACGAGATAAAGCTCCTGTCCGCATCTGTGTCCGTCTCCTTCCTCTGTCCTGGCGGGACCTGTTGTTTTCAGAGTGTCCAAAAGCTCCTCTCCAGAAGTGTCTAAGATCTCCCCCACAATGCTCATGCTGACAAGGGGCAATGTCCCGCACTGACCCATTAGTGGCTTCTTCCAAAACTGGCAAGGATGTGCAGATCTCTTTCCATCACCTGCCTCCACTCCTCGGTGGCTCAACACCCTAGTGTCCGCAACGATGCTTGTTCAGGCCATGGTGTCACCTTCGTACATGCGAAAATGGCATGGCTGCTTGCCACAAACGCGGAGCATTTGTAGGGTGGAAATTCAGCGTGTTGCCACGTCCACAATGAAACGTTGAACGGGGAGGCCGAGCTGACGCTGCAGAACGCAGCCAGGCGGGACGAAGCAGGGTGCTACGGCGGAAGTGCGAAATTAGAACTTCAGAGTCTTCCTCAGCATGCAGTCCAGACCCGGGTACTCTTTAGAAATTTCTAGACGACAAGGTTCATGACATGTGCCAGCAATGGATGAGCTGCCATCTACCGATCTTAAGGCGGCCAGCAATTTCGCCCATTATCGCACACCACCTTGCTGGCACAAGTCTTGGCACCCAGCAAGCGCTCGGACCTCGTTTCGCAAGCCGTCCACAGCTACCTGACCAGGGGTTGTGAACGGTCTCCAAGACAGATTTAAATTCAACACTGCCTTGTTTCTCTGTGCACGTGAATGCTCCAGAGGACCTTGGGGAAAGAACCCTGCACCATCCCTGCGGTTTTGAACAGCGTGGCGCCGAGCCTGAGAGCCACCGTCACCCCCAGAGAATCCACCCAGCTCACCCAGGTGAGCTGTTACAGAGAAATAGCTCCATGGCCGTGCTTACTAGTCCATGTTCGGTGGTCAGATGGACTTTTCCGGCCACAGATGCAGACAACGCGCTTGAAATTTTAGATGACACGTGGCTGGCCAGGGCAGGGACGGCTTTTCTCTGCAAAGAAATGCCTGCTCGGTCATCTGGTATTGGGGCAGGCAAGGGCATGACGTGGCGGAACCCATCTGTGTCCACCAGACGGAAAGGCAACATTTCCAAGGCCAAAAGCCTGGCAATGCCGACATTAGGCTTTTGGCTTGGGATGGTTTGGGTTAAAGTGTTTCTTCTGCTCCCAAACCTGGAAACAGAAGGCTGGCTGCTAGACTGGCCGCTGTACGGCGTGCAGGTCGTCAAACTAGCTGAAGGAGAAGGGGTAGATGGGTCTCTGGTGGCTGCTGTGGTACTCGGGCGACGGTGGAGGCTGAAGCGGAGGCTGATCCCTGATCATGACTCTGAGAGACATGGGCAGCTGAGGAACGCTGGTGGTGCGGAGGGAGGAGGAGGCGGAGACAGAGGGTGTGACAGTGGTTGGAGGCCCGGCGTCGGTCTGGCCTTTTTTGGCCAAGTGTTGCCTCCATTTCAACTCATGCATTTGCTGCATGTGACTAGACATGTTGGTGGTTAACCACCTAAGGTTCTTGACTCTACTTATGCGTTTACGGCAAAGGCGGCATATGACATCGCTGGGTGAATCAGAGGCTTGCTCAAAGAAGGCCCAGGCTTGAGAGGTCCTGGACCTTTTTGACGGCGATAAGCGAGGAGCGGGGTTTGCGCTGACTGTGGCTGGCGGAATCATATCAGCGGACTTCTGCGACCGCCTTTTCCCTTTTTGAGGCGGGACCCGTACTGACACTACCCCATCGTCTTCCTCCTCGTCCAGTGATGAAGCGCTCGCAAGCAAATTCTGCTGAAAAGACCACATTGGATCCGCAATGTCGTCATCATCATCATCAACACAGGTGACTTCGTCGTCCTGACATTCTGCATCCAGGAGCTGCGGGCTACAAGCAAGAGGAACTGCAAGGCGTTGCCGACCGCCCGGGATTTTTGCCGATTGACCGGCTTCCTTCTCCTCCTCTGATGGCATCAGTAACTGGGCGTCAGAGCAGAGAAAATCATCCTCTTTGGCCTCTTGATCTTTTAACATGCCTTCTGACCCCAACCGCATTTTGTCATCAAAGAGGTCTTCAGAAAATGGATTATCCACAGTGGTGGGTACACGAGTTGACATTTGGGCTGCTTCATGTTGGACGGATGCTGATGATGCTGATGACGACATTGTGGCCGTGACTGGGAGGACGAGGGGGTAAGACTGCTGGATGCAGGTTGCATTAACCACTGAAGGACAGATTGGCGATGCTGTTCGTTACTGAGATTCACAGGGCCTGCCCCAGCGATGACAGGCCTGACGTCCTGCAACTGACGATCCGCTGGCATGCGTGTTGTCGCCAGCACTGAAGGAGCACCTTCTCTCGTACCTCTACCTCCATGTCCTACCCCCCTCTTTGCTCGCTTACCACCTGAATTTCGCTCCATGTTCAGAAATAACCAAATTTGAGAAGGTATGGAAGAGTTTTGGAAAGTCTCTTATTAAAAGACGGCAAATCACAGCTATTCTCAATCCCTCAAATCAAAACAAAATTGCTGGATTCAAATTTAACTGCAAAGTAGATCTATCAACACAGCTGCCTGCGCCAAAGTGAAAAAAACACGTATCTGAAATGTATACGGATAATAAAAGGTATTTTTGGCACCTATCAATTCACCTGTGGTGACTACAAAATTGCTGTATTCACATTAACTCAAGTAGCAATCTATAACAAAGCTGTGACTGCGCCAAAGTGAAAAAACACGTATCTGAAATGTATCGGATAATAAAAGGTATTTTTGCACCTTCAATTCACCTGTGGTGACTACAAAATTGCTGTATTCAAATTTAACTGCAAAAGTAGATCTATCAACAAAGCAGCCTGCTCCAAAGAGAAAAAACACGTATCTGAAATGTATTCGGGATAATAAAAGGTTAATATTTTGGCACCATTCAATTCACCTGTGGTGACTACAAACATTGCTGTATTCACATTTAAGTGCAAGGTTCCTCAATAAAACAAAGCTGGAGTGCGCCAAAGTGAAAAACACGAATCTGTAATGTATTCGATTTAATAAAGCGTATTTTTTGGCACCTATCAATTCAACTGTGGTGAACTACAAAATTGCTGTGTTCACATTAAGTGCAAGTGCCTCAATGAACAAAGCTGTAGTGCGCCAAAAGTGAAAAACACGATCTGCAATGTATTCGGATAATTAAAAGGTATTTTTTTGGCACCTATCAATTCACCTGTTGGTTACTACAAAATTACTGTATTCAAATTTAACTGCAAATAGATCTATCAACAAGTTGGCCTGCGCCAAAGTTGAAAAATCACGTATCTGAAATATATCGGATAATAAAAGTATTTTTGGCACTTACAATTCACCTTGTGGTGACTACAATATTGCTTTATTCACATTTAACTGCAAAGTAGCTCTATCACCAAGCTGGGCTGGCGCCAAAGTTGAAAAAACACGTAACTGAAATGTATTCGGATGAATAAAAGGTAATTTTTGCACCTATCTACCTGTGCTGGAAACAAAATTGCTGATTCTACTTTAACTGCAAGTGCTATATCAACAAAGCTGGAATGGCAAAATTGAAAAAGAACAACCTATCTGAAATGTATACAGATAATAAAAGTGGAGTTTTAGCACCTAACAAAAGGACCTGCAGTTTACTAGAAAAGAAGTGTAACCAATATAAGTTTCAGGCTGACCAATATGCCATTAAATATTTCAATAGAAAACTTTAATAATAAAGCTATTGCAGTTGCAATGTCTACACTAAGTGTCTTGGTGAAACTATATCCAGAATTCGTATAGAGCTTTGTCTGTGTTCGCCCGCCCCCCCCCCCCCTCACCCCCCTGCCCACGAGACTTTACAGCGGAAGATGCTCCTTAAAATTCACTACCTAACTACATAAAATCTTCCAATCCTCTGATCTAACTTAGTATGTAAGGATCACAGCTAACAGTAGAGCTTTTCTCTGTGAAGAATAGAATAATTTCCCTGATCTGTTTGGACACAAGCAGAGCGCACTCCTACTGCTATGAGACGCTGAGATACACTGATCAAGAACATGAAGGGCGTTCTATGTAAAAACGAGTTCATGGGATTTTTCCAGCCAATCGCACCATACACATCCCAGTCCATGAACGTCGCACACACATCTCACCCTGCTCTATTCTGTAAGCGATTTGCGCCGCCAAACTGACAGGACTCGCCGAAAATGGCGCAATCATACTAGATGATGCACAGAGTTTAACCAAAATTATCGCATGCTCTAAAAATTTCGATCAACATAAAAACTGTGCCGATTTCAACTTTGTCGATAATAATCGCTCAACACTACTTAGGACTATTAAAGTGCCACAGAAAATGCATGTTAAAAACACAAAAAATGGGTTTGTTTTATGTGCATCCTAAAACTCATGCAACAAATGCATGTAAAGGAGGCCTAACATACAAAACACATAATTAGTCTTTTTGTAATTAGTTCCATCAGATAGAGGACACAGACCCTTACATACTATAAAAATATTTGATTTTCACATTGAGTCTTTTTTAATTATTTCATATCGCCAGCCACATAAACAATGGAAATTTTGCAGTTATGATCACACTTTTGTATCTAATATTTACGACATATCTCTATCAATTAACTGCTATTTGTTGCAGCTGCCATAAGGCACACAGACCTTGCTGCACTGTTTCCAAAGACAAAGTAATAGTCAATAATAGGAGAATAGCTTACTTATAACTAACAGACAATTGAGAAATGTTAGAGTTTTCTTGACATTCTTTTTTAGCATTTAAAGAACAATAGATTTTTTTTATATCAACTGTAAATAGATAAAATGGCCATTTAATGATACAGGTCGAGTCCTTGGTCAACTCAAATAAACATCTTCTTCTGCAGATATCAGTGTTATATAACAGTATTGTAGAATATAGACACTGTTCTGATAACAGAGTTCATATAGTCTAGTGTACAGTTCCAGTCAATGGGCCAATTGAATAGGTAATTTTGTTGAGAACTCCTTGAAAATCTAGATCAGTCTGAAAGAAAACTTAGAATCACTTACAGTGAGAATATATAATAGTCTGCTTTTTGTATACAAATATCCTGCCCTTGTGCCTATTTTTTAATATGATAACTGGACCTGGTGGTTTAGGTAAGGTTGATAGGCTTTACACCAACCACAAAGGAAGGAGTTAGCTATAGGGAATGAAAAAGTTCACATAATACAAACTTTAACAGGATTTTCTCATCTGGTTGTTTTCACAAAAGCTGCTCTTCACAGTTTGCTTCAGGCTTCTACTTCCTGTGCAGTCTTTTCTCAGTGCATGGAGGTGAACTTCTGTATAGACAGATCATCTGATTGGAAGAATGGCATCAATTGATCCATTCTCTATTACAAGTAAAATTAAACATCACATCCCAAGCCAAGGTTGTAGAACGGTGTCGACACAAACCACCATCAGGTGTTCCACTGATGTTATGCCACTGCTCTCAAAGGATATTATTGTGCACAGCAAGACAGAAATAGAAGCTGGAATGCAGATCTACGTTCTTCAGTGATTAATACTTCTTGTGTCACAAATACAGTAATAGCCCAAAATTGGTGTGTAAACAACAAGGCCATCACCAGGAAGAGGTCTTTACAAGATCATAATGATGTTAATCCCAAGATTATTTTGCGGTGGCATCGTGTGTTGCAGCTAGGCCTCGCTAGTCTACATTTCAGGTACAGCTTAGTTACATTGAATTTATCATGGAATCTTTGGTATGGTCATTTCTCCAAAGTATGCTAGCGGCTGTTTTCATCAGGACTGCATATTACTTGTGCTACTGTGAGCAACTTGCTTGGTGTAAATGAGATACCATGGTCTGCAGCATTTACAGACTTGTTTTCCATTAATCATTTTTGGGATCTCATTGGCTGGCAATTGCAAAGGGTGCCAGTAGCCAATCCTCATGCCTTGTTCCTCCAAATGCATTCAGCATGGCATTCAACACTTCAGACAATCATAAATAACATCACTGATAGCTTGTCTATGTATGTAAGCATTTGTATTTCTGCGTGTGGGGGCTCTTACTCAAATGTTTTAAATATATTGTTTCCATCTGTTTAGTGTTTGCATATCATTAACATGTCAATTGATCTTGTAATTTTTATAATTCCAAGACTTTTCCTTCTTGGTGTTGCAGTTCCAGTGCTGAGAATCGTTTAATTGGCCTCTGAAGAAGGATGCTAAAATGTGCATTAGGGAGGTGTTTCTTTTCTATTGTAAGACCACAGTGTGCTTCTTATATTTCTACTATCAGGTTGATTAATTAAATTTAGGATTTTTATCCTTGTAATGAATTTCCATTGTGTACATGTATTGCTTATGAAATTAATTAAGGCAAATAATATATTTGCATATTTATACCTAATTAGGAGCTTTTAATTTTATCTATTAATACAATCATGTGTTTTTTGTTTCTGAATTCCGTGGATATTGTGCACCTATGTGTTTCCTATCAATTTGTTGGTGTTATCATGAATGTAAGTATAAACATAAAGGGAATCTGTCAGGTGGTTTACACTACCCTATCTGAGAGCAGGATGTGATAGAGGGAGAAAAGCTCAGCTCTGTGATATATAGGAATGAACAAGGTGCAGCCAGCTACATCCGAGACACTGGTAAAGGTTCAATAAAACTTCAAATCTTTATTTCCAACGATTTAAAACCGATGCATGGAGGATAAATTACATGGTACACGCATTCATGGCACAGTAATACGCTACTGCTGACCGGCGCGTTTCGGAAGCGATTTCCTTAATCGTGGTCACCTAAGCAAGTGCAGATGGTAAGTGCTATATATAGGAACGCCCCAGGGATATCACATGATCGGAGGAAAACCCCTCCCCCTTAGACATAATATCCTCATATAACAAACAGTTTAGATAACAATATAAAAAGCTTATGTGAGCTACTATCTGCAATTAAAACATTAAAGTGCCAAATATATCACTGTATGTGACAATACTATTAGAAGAAGCAGACTAATAGTGATACCATATATCTTGTAAAATATTCAAACCCGCAGGAGTTCTTGTACCCAACTTAAAGATCCACATAGATTCTCTCTCCAAAAATTTACGATGTAGATCTCCCCCATCTCGATGTCTTTGTCACCTTTTCTATTGCACAAAAGCTGAATGAAGATAAGTTACCCCCATGTACCTCTTGAAAATGTTTAGACCCACTCGAGCATTTGAAACAATCTGTCCTAAGGGCATCAGACAGATGCCTTTTAATCCTGATCTTCAATGGCCCGGTGGTACATCCCACATACTGAAGTTTGCAACTGTTACAAGCAATAAGGTAAATCACTGATTTACTGTTGCAGTTCATAAATTGTTTGATGTTATAAGATTTATGAGTGGTAAAGGATTGGAATGCTTTATTTCTACAAATATATTTACAGGCCGTGCACACATTGTGTCCACAGCCATAAAAGCCTATGGAACTAAGCCAATTGCCCTGAGATGACATGGGATTAGAAAACAAACTGGGAGATAAAAGGGAGCCTAGTGTAGGTGCTTTCTTGGAAACAAAACGTACATTGTTCTGCAAATAAGAAAAAAGAAACAGTCCAGCATCCAATATGTAGTATAGCGGAGTAGCGGCTAGTGAGCGGTTAAGGAAGCACGTATTTTCATGATTAAAATCTCATATCTTTAATGAAAATATCTTATAAAAAACTTACATGCAGATTAAGTGGTATACAAGTCCATCATATAAGGTCACAACCACCATACACGGGAGGACACTAATTCATGCCTGAGCCCTCTCAGACCGACGCGTTTAGATATTTAAAAATATCTTACTCATGGTCTAGTTGGTAAACAAGTTTGAGGACCTTTTATAGTGGACGACATTGCGTGATGCAATTGTTGGTCAGATGGGTAACATTAACCCCTATATCTCATTATACATAGGTTCCAAAAAAAATGTGCACCAATTTTAAAAACAATATATAACAATATGCAATAAAACAAAACATATATAGAGCAAAAGGCATAGAATTAAAGAAGGATTATGTGGATAAAATGGAGATATAACATTAGGTCATAAATTTAAATTTTCATTCAATAGTGTATAAAATATCATACCTAATATTGAGAAAAACCCCGAGGTTGTCTTTTTGTAGTGTAAAGATCCATTTAGCTTCGCATTTTAATAATTTATTCACTTACACCTACCGCTCCTCTCGTAAGGGAAGATTCCTCTGTATTCCCATTAATATGAAACAAGCTAGTATCCCCTGAATGCATTTCAATGAAATGTTGGACACTGACGACATATCATGTCTCCAGTATCTTTTTTAGCATCCGACAAATGAACGTCTAAATGCGGACTTTGAGGGGGGTAGTCGTACATCCCACATATTGGGACCTGGCATAAATCGCACCAAATTAAATATACCACGTTTTTAGAATTACAATTAATGTACTGGTATACGTTGTAATTTTTCCCAGTAACATATGATGTATCCATCGATGCCGCATGAACTTGCATTAATTGCCTTAAAAAAGTTTCTTGAAAAATATAGCTCCTATGACTCTAATATCAATGTATTTCTTGTTCTGGCGGTGGATTTTCTACTAAAACATAATTTTTTCTCCATTAATAAGCTATTTTTCTTTCAAGTGAAAGGAGCATCTATGGGGGCCAAATTCTCTCCCTCATTGGCAAATATTTTTATGGCAATGTGGGAGGAACAATTTTTATTCTTGGATGATAATGTTTTTGCCTCCCATATCAGGTGGTACGGAAGATATATCGACGATCTCCTCCTGATATGGGAGGGCCCTCCTGATGTAGTCCCCGAGTTCATACAGTATGTTAATGACAATTTCATGAATCTCAATTTTACATACTGTATGCAACATGATGCCATTGACTTTTTGGATGTCATGTTGCTAGGAATTCCTGATGCTATGATACAGATTAAGCCCTATGTCAAACCATCTTCGTTAAATTCCATTTTACACGCTGCGTCCTGCCACCTCCAACATGTAATTGACAATATACCTACGGGTGAGCTGATACGTATTAAAAGAAATTGCAGCACTAAGGAAGAATTTAGGATACAACAAAATAAGGTAATAAATAAATTAAGACAAAGGGGTTACCATGATAACACACTGAATCGAAGTATAAAGAAAGTTGAATCAATACCACGGGAACAATTAGTTAATAATACACGACAGCGTCATAACAACAAATTTGAGGGTTTTTAACATTTACTACCACTTATTCCCCACAATTTAAAAACATAGTCAGGATTATTAAGAAACATTTACCTATATTAAAAACACATCCACAATTGCTGATATTATAGACAAAGGAGTACGATTTTGTCCCAAAGAAAAGCTACAAGTGTGGGATTTATCGTTTCTCCTAGTCTGTATATCAACCAAAAAAAAAACAAAACAGCCCAAAACCTGGCTCCAATATAAAGGTTCATATAAATGTGGACTAACATCTTCTGCACCACTTTTCCACTATATGAAAGTGAGTAACCTTACATCTATGTTTTTTGGGAAAAATTAAACGTA
>JAODAL010074831.1:0-14228 GCA_025379985.1 Phyllomedusa bahiana
TTTGTGACTAAAGGGTTTTTTCCCTACGGATTTTGCCCCCTTTTAAACAACCTTTTTAGATGTTTTTTTGGTGGGGGATGAGCAAAATTTATCCCAAAGTTAAATGGGCCGGGTTTTTTGGCTTATCGGAAATTTCCCAAATCACGTGATAGTTTAGGTGAAATCTTACAAAAAACTATTACTATTGCGCCTTTTTCCATTTCCTGTCTTTTTTGGGGCCAGCAACACTCCGGGGTTTAGAGGGGGTGAGGGGTGTACAACTCCCAAATTTGGGGTGTAGGGATCTCATTGGCTCCCCCAAAAATCATGTAAACCTTGTTTTATCTATGCAACTGCTTTTCCCTGTTTGAGCTTTTTCCTGTTATCCCACTTCACAGCAGGACTGTCCTCTGGTTTTAAAAACCAATAGCTGTCCAACAGCTCTTGAGATAGCCCTTTTAAATACAAGAAACCCATCCACCTCCCACCTTAAATATTAGATTAGAGAATTTACTTTTTATTTATTAGAGAAAGTTTTAAGGTATCTACTGGTGTGTGTACCGCGGGGCGCGGGGGGAAGGCGGCAGGGGGAGAGGCTTTTGAAAGGAAGGGAGTATTTTGCAGCTCAGTGGTTCGTTTTTTGAAATGTTTTTTCCCCTTTTTGGCCAGCAAATTTTTGGGTGGGAGGTGAAATTTCCCTTTTTTTCAGTTTATTGCAATCATACGTGTCGTGTTCCCAAAAACTGACTAATTTACCCCTTATCTTTTAAATAGTTTTATTAAGTCCGTGGTCGTTTGACGCAAAGAGCCATTGTAGCAAATTGTGTTTTGAATATTTTTAGTAAATTCACCTGTAACATGGGTGAAAGGCTGCCATATTAATCCCAAAAAAATTTAAATACTCTTATTGCAGTCCGTGTGTCTCGTTTTGGGGCAAAGAGCTCAGTTTAGCATATGTGTTATAATATTTGATAGTAAATTCGCCTATAGTCAGGTTACGAAGGTCGCCATATTGATCCCTATAACATTTTAAAAACTCTTTTTTCAGTCCCTGTTTCGTTTGCCGCAAAGATCAGTTTTACGCTATTGTTTTTTAAAATTTTTAGTAAAAAAAGGGGTGTTTTTCAGTGGTGCGAAAGGGCCCCCAATTAATCCCTATAACTTTTTAATACTTCAATTTTACTCGTGCATCTCATTTGGGGCTAACTGCTTTTTTTACGAAGTTTGTTGAAAACTACAACTGCTAGTTCTACCCGGGCAGTTGTAAATCTGGGGCTGAAACAAGAACACGTTGATTTTTTGTTCGGTTTTTTCCACCGGGCCGCATTTCACAATTTTTATAAAACAATTCTGTTTTTTAATCCAAATTTGGCTTTTGGAAATAAAGGGTTTACGAATAGCTGTGATTTGCCATCTTTTATAAGAAAATATCAAAAACTCTTCCCTAATTTTTAAATTTTTTGATTTCTGAAAATGGAGCGAACTGCAGGGGTAAACGACAAAAAAGTGATGTAGGACATGGAGGTAAGGTACAAAAAAGGTGCTCCTTCCCAAGTGGGGACAAAACCAAGCCAGGGCGTCGGGCAGGATCGCCCCGGTGTTCGCTGGGGTCGGTGCCCTGGAACCAGTAACAAACAGATCGCCAATCTGTTTCTTCATGGTTTAAAGCAAACCCGCATCCAGCATCTCCCCCCCTTTTAAAATTCCCAGTTATGGCCCCCGGGGGTTCAAAAATCCTTTTTCCGGGATTTTTAATCGTGGGTCATGGGAGATTTAAGGGGGCATGCTGCAGTTTTAGGGGCAGGTATAGTTTAATGTCCAAATTTAACTAAAATGGTGGTTTCAAAATCCTTTTTCCCGGCACCCTTTTTAAAAAATTTTGGGTCATGTAGTTTTTTAAAGGGCATTGGGTGGGTCCCGGGCAGGAAATATAGTCCTTTTGTCCTTTAACTAAAATTTGGGGGGTTTTAAAGAATTTCCCTTTTTTCCCGCACTTTTTAATCTTTGGGGCATATAGATTTAAGGGTCCATTTCCCATGGTCCAGGACAGGATAGTTAATGGGCCTGTTCAAATAAAAATGGGGGGTTCAAAGACTCCTTTTTTTGGCAATTTTTTTAAACTTTGGGTCATGCAAAAATTTAAGGGTAAAGCTGGGGTAACGGGCGGGATAGTGAATAGTCGTGACTTTTTTTTTTGTGAAACCCTTTTTGCCTAATTTTTCCTTTTCTAAGGGTGTTTAAATAACCAGTTTCTTTTTGTGGATTTTTAAAATTTCCACTTCTCCAAACCCCCCCTTTGGGTGTAAAGAAAGATCTGTTGTTCCTTCCCATTTGACTTTAATTTGGGCATCGGCGATAATCAGTTACGGGCTATCGGCATGATTTTAAATTTGGGGTTTCAATTCTTTTGATTGGGTCCGTAAAACGATTTTCTCGTTGGGAAAAACCCCTTTCGTGTCCCAAATTTTTCCCGGCAGTTTTAAAAAAAAAACTGCTAATTGTTTGATGTGTCTCTGGGTCCGTCCTGTTGGTCCCGAGACGCTTTTAAAAAGCGTATGTTTAAAACTGAGTCAAAACTCGTAGTAAAGGGATTTTATTTGAAAATTCCCCCAAAAAAAAATTTTTGTAAAAAAAAAAAAAACCCAAAACCTTTTCCCTTTAAAATACTTCTGGGGCTCCCTTCAGGGTTGAGGAGGCAAGGTTTTAAAATAAAGCATAAAACAACAGATAGGTAACAAAAGCTAACACCTTTGGGAATTTGGGGGGCTGTGAAACAGAAGACTATTTCTCCCAAAGGGGAGGGGAAACATAATTTCTTTATTTCTGTAAACACTAGACAATACAAAATGTCATCACAGCGTACAAAGTCCCCGGACAACCCGTGATCAGGGGGGTAACTACCTGGGTACAGACGTTGCTCCCACGTGCTGGACGTGGGCAAACGTTAGGGCGTCACATCAAATTTCACGAGACTGGCCGGGGGCAGCGGTGGTCGCATTGGGGATCGTGGGACAGTGGTAAGTTTTTTTTTATTTTTTAAAAATTAATGAAGTGGGCTGAGGCCCCCCCCCTTGCCTAAAATATATAGCTACCTAAACCATGCCTTTCTTACATTATGGGACCCAAAACTCTAAACCCAAACCCTGCCTTTTCTTTAGAAGGTCAATTTGCTACCTTTAAACCCCTTCCTCAAAGCCCCCTTTTGGGGGCCTAAACTTTTTCCTAAACAATGCCTGCCCCGTCTAAAAGGGGCCCTAACTACATAAATCCCCCTGCCTAAAATGGGGGTCCATTCAAATACCTTAAAACCCGGGTACCTGCCTGCCTATTTTGGGGGGGCCCTTTGCTATCTAAACCCGCCTGCCTAACAACTTTTGGCCCCCCCCCCCCTTTTCCCCCCCTCATTTTGGAAACCCCATAGGGCCTTTCTTAAAACCCCTTTTCTGGGGCCTAACTACCCGGGCTTCTCTAGTCACGCCCCCCGCCTGTGACCTTTCCTGTTGTACTAAAAAAGCACCAAACTAGTGTTACAGTAGAGAAACCATTCATCTTTTACTTTTAAACTGATAAAATTACGGAAGGGATGGGTCTTTATAAAGAAACAAAACCCCTTTTGTCTGCATCTTAAATCTGTTTTGTTTTTTTGTTCCCCGAAATTTACCAATCACAAGTGCTATCTTTAGAAAAGCATTACAAAAATCTGTTTTGGGGTTTTATATCTTTTGGGGGCAACGGTTTTCCCCTTTAATTAGGAAAAAAACCCCTATGCACCACTCTTCCCCTTTGAGTTTCCAAAAATTTTGGCCCCTATACACTTTTGGGAAAAAAACAACACAACCCCTTTTAACCTGGGTTTTTCCCCGGGAACCGATCCTTTACTCAAAATATGTGTAAATGTAAGGGGGTGAATGGGTTTTTTAACCTGTCAATTGTGTAAAAACCTAAGGGTGCTTTCAAAAACCCGGGGCTTTTTTTGGGGCCCTTTTGGGAATTTCGGGTTTTTTTTATGGGTTTTTTTTTTGGGGAACAATGTAAATCATTAATTGCTTTTGGGCTTTTGCAAAAAAACCCCCTCCAAAAAAACGCAAACAAAAACCCACCGCTGTGAAAGCACCCTAAACTGTGACGTGGTTTACCCTCCTTAAAAAAAACTGCCACCCCGGTTATATGAAGTGTTGTGCAAATTGTTATTTGTTAAAAATAATCATTTAAGCCCATTGTTCTCCCCCCTTAGTAAAAGCCATTATGAGTTCTACGTCCAATGGACAATAATTTATGCCTTCCCAAAATAAACAATAGGCCTTTTGCCACTAATTACTAAGGGGTTTAACTTCCTGCATGGTTTAGGGTTAAATTTTAAAACCAAAACTTTCCCAAAATGGGTCCCTTATTACATTTTTTCCCTTTTCAAATTTTTGCCCTTATATTTGTGCACCCTTTTACACAAAACGTCCCCTAAATTCTTTGGGGTTTTAGGGCTGAAGAAACCCTTCTAAAACAAGGGGGAAAGAGTTCCCGAGTTTTGGGACCTACAAACTTTTCCCAAATTGTTTTCCTCTGTCCCTTTCCCCCCACCCCTCTTCTCCCTTTTAAGTGCCCCTCTGTCCCCCCATTACGCCCCCTTGACCTCACCCAAGGGGGCGGGTTTTTGCTACCCCACCGCCCGCCCTGCCCCTGCCTTTCTTGAACCCCTTTTTCTTCCCGGCTTCTCCAAATTTTTTTCCACCGAAATCCCCACTATTTATCAAAGGGAAAACTTCAACATCCCCAAAAAACCCCCCCCCCCCCTCTGCTTCCCAAAAAACTCCTCTCACTCTGTCTTCTTTCGACCTTCTCCCAGGGGACCTCAGGTGCCAATCACAAAGATGGACCCCACACTGGACCTCATCTTCACCCCCTCTGCCCCCCTAAACTGACATCTCTAACTCCCCCCACCCCCAAAACGACCACAACCCCCTTTCCCCTTCCCCTTTCAAAACACACCCAAAAAAGCTCCCCCTGTTCATATCCAGTACGACCACGCAAATTACAAAACCTCAAACCCCCAACACCTCTGATTCGTGGTACCTCTTTCCCTTTTCTCCCCATTCAATGACCCCCACGCAGCCACCCCCTTTCTACAACCCTAAACAAAACACCACTGCCCTTGATCAGGTTTTCTCCTTCACACACAACGAACCCCCCCAAAAACAACAGCAACCCTGGCACACAAACCCCTACCAAAAAAGCTGAGGCGAGCTTCCAAATTTTCTGAAACGCCCGCTGGAAGAAAAACTCACTCCCCTTGAGATTTTGCCTTTTTTCAAACATCACGCAGACATTTTAAGTCAGCACTGCCCCCAAGCCCAAAAAGAACTTTTTTCACCCCTCTTTATATCCACCCCCGTTTCCCCCCCAAACCCCCGAAAAATTTTTTCAAAAACCCTTTAAAATTCCCTTTTCCCCCCCACCTACACCTCCTCCCCCAAAAACCCCACTTTCAGCAGGATGACTTTTTCCCTTATTTCCCCCCCAAAAAAAAGAATTTAAAACCCACAGAGAAAGCTTCAGCCCGCATTCCCACCCCCCCCCTCCCCCCCCCTTGCAACCTGCTCTTCTGCCTTTAAATTTCTTCCCCACCAAATTTACTCCCTGACAAGCCCCCTTTCCCTCTACTGTCCAAAACCAACCTACTACCCCGTAGTTTTATCCTCTGCCATCCCACCTATTTCCCCGAAACCCCGTTTTCTTTTAACCCTCCCAGGCCCCTTTAAACCCCTCTCTTCAACCTATCGATAACCCTGCATCTTCCCTTTCCGCCTTTAAACACGGTTTCTATCACTCCCCAAACTTTAAAAAAAAAAAAAAAACCCTTTTACCCCCCTTCTCTGTCCAAATATTCCCCCCCTCTCAATCCTCCCCTTTTGCTTTCCCAAAATCCTTTGAACAGACGGGTTTTCTTAAACGTCCTCCTAAACCCCCCACAAACTTCTTCTTGACCCGCTACAAAACTTTGGTTTTTTTACCCCCCACTCTTCCGAAACCGCCCTAAACCCCAAAATCCAAATTGGGCCCCAGTAACGGGTAAAGCCTCATGCCACTACTCTGTGCTCCCCCTTTTTAACCCTTTTCCCCAGTTTTGAAAACTGTCGACCATTCCCCCCCTTTTCAAAAATCCCTCCCCCCCTCGGCACCCCAGACCCTTGGCCCTTTTTCCCGGATCTCCCCATACCTCCAAATGATCCGGGCCCTTTACCCTCTCTCATTTTTGCTCCACCTCCTCCACCCGGGGCCTCTCTTGTTGGTGGTCCCAAAAAGGGTTTAGTCCTGGGTCCACTTTCTCTTTTTCCCATCTACACCTCTTTGGGCCCTCGGTCAGCTCATAGCCTTTAACGGCTTTTTATTACCACCTTTTAGCAGACGAAAAACCCAACTTACATCTCCGGCCAGATGTCCAAAATTTCCCCTACCCCTTTTCCCGGGTCCCCGATTTGGGCTGTCCTCCATTTCCCCCCTTCTTCTCCTCACGTCTCCTAAAATAAACGTGGAGAAAAAATTAAAAATCATCCCTCTTTCCCCCCTACCCAAATCTACCCCTGCCCCCGAATTTTCTATTACAGTCCCAAAGGCTCTACAAATTTCACCGGTCCCCCAAGTCCGCTTTTCTTGGGGGGAAAAAATAGGGCTCCCGCTATATCTTTCCCAAAACCGCAAAACCCAAAACCCCCGCCCCGCCCCGCCCCCCCTTAAAACCCTGAAAAACAAACTCAGCATCCCCCCATTCCTCAACTAGGGCACCACAAAAATGGGGGGGTCCAAAGCCCTTGTATCTCCCCGCCTAGACTACTGCCCAAAATTTCCTTTTTCTGTGGGGTCCCAACTAGCACCCCCCCGCTCCCCTCCCAAACCTTTCCCCCCAACTCTGCCCGCCCGTTTTTAAACCCCCACTCCCCCGCTACTCCTCTGCCTTTTCCCCCTGCCAATCCCTTCACTGGGTTCCCAAATTTCCCCGCGAATTCATTTCAAGCTTTTTTAACCCTGACATACAAAAGGACCCCATGACCCCTCTCCTCCCCTAATCCTGCCCAAATTTTCCAGGGATCTCCCCTCACGCAATCCCCCGCCCTCCCCGGACCTTCTCCTCTGCCCCCCCCCATTTTCACTCCTCACACAACCGTCTCCAAGACTTCTCTGTTTCCTTCCCCCAAAACTCTGGAACTCACTGCCCCAACACATCAGACTCTCCCCCCCTCTCCCCCCAAAACCCTTTAAAAGTAACCTGAAAACCCATTTCTTCGGGCCCCTACAACCCTTTACTAAAAATTGTAAAAAACTTTTCCCCCCCATCATTTTGCCCCCACCCTCCTGTCTTTTCCCCCCCTTTTAGATTGTAACCCTCCGGGTAGGGTCCCCCCTCCTTTACCCCCTGTCCCTGCCAATTGTCATTGTTCAATTTTTTTGTATCGTTTTACTTAAAGTATTGATTTAAAACCCCCGATTTTTACAGCGCCCCGGGAATTTAATGGGGCTTTTTAAAAAAAAAAAAAAATAATAAAAAATAATAATATTAAAAAATACAAATCCCCCGTGACTTTAAAAAATTCAAATGGGCCCCTGATTTGGGGGTTATTGTATCATTTCCCCGATATCATTTTTGGGAAAGGTTTTTCTTTTTGAACAGTGATGTCCCGGGAAAAGACATGTAATTTTTTTTTGCACTAATTAACACACAAAAAAGCTAAAAACATTTAAAAACATGTACCCCAAAAAAAAGGGTTTTTTAAAATCCAATCACAGATAACCATTTTTAAATATCAAAGTGGGGTTTTTTTCCTGACTCCAGAGAACAAAGTAGTACATGTTTGTCCCTGTTTAATGCCTCTTTCCCAGCCCTTGGGGTGGGTTGAAGCAGAACCGTCAAAGTTCCAGGGCCCCCCACTGGGGGCCCTAGGCAAACCGGGCATTTTCCCGGGGGCCGCTGAGGGCCCTTTGGGGCAGGGCCGGCTCGGGTTCCCGCCCAGGGGGGCCGTGTTCCCCCCGGGGCGCCCCGGGCCCCGGGGCCGGTTAAGGGGGCTACAGGGGCCCAATGGTCGATTAGCGCCGAACCCCTGTGGCAGGGGAACCCACAGGCCCCCCCTCGCCACAGGTGCACGGCCCGGGGCACCCACCCCGCCCTGCAAACCTTTACGGCCGCCCCCCTGCCCGCGCTTAATACCCGATTAAATGATCCCAATCTGTCAGCTCCCAAACAGGCCGCGGGGCATGCGGCGATGTTTATTTACGTCATCGCACCGCCCCTCCGCGTCCCGCACACTCTGCCGGCCCGCCTCCCCGGGGGGGAAGACAGAAGGGGAAAGCAGCAACATCAGGTAAATATGTTTTTTTCTGAATTTTTTAAAAAAAACTGCCCTGTTTCCCCCACCTGTCCCCCCTAGCTTTAAAAACCCCCCTTACCTGCCCCGCCTAGCCTTATATTTTCCCGCCCGGCTACCCGCCTGCCTAGCTAAAAATACCAGCCCTTGGTACCTGCCCTGCCTAGGGTAAAATACCCGCCCTGGCTACCTGCCCCGCCTAACTAAAAACCAGCCCTGGCTAAATTTTCCCCCCCTAGCTATATATCAGCCCCGGCTTAAACCCGCCCTGCCCCAACTATTTTAAAAGCCCTGGCTACCTGCCCCGCCTAGCTATATACCAGCCCGGTACCTGTCCCGCCTAGCTATATTCCCGCCCCCGGCTACCTTTTCCTGCCCTAGTATTTTACCATCCCTGGCTACCTGTTTTGCCTGCTATATACCAAACCCCCGGCTACCCTTTTTATACCTTTCCCTGCCTGCTTTTATACCCCGCCCCGGTACGTTTGGGATACCCCCCCTGCCTTGCTAAACCAGCCCCGGCACCTGTTCCGGGCCGCCAAACTATATACCAGCCCCCGTCTACCTTTAACCTGGGCCCCGCCCAGGTTATCCCCGCCCGGCAAAACCCGTATACCTGCCCTGCTACCCATATACCCAACCCTGTATACCTTGATCCTTCCCCGACTAGCTATATACCAAACCCTGGCTTTCCTTTTTTACCTGCCCCCGCCCCAGCTATTTTACCAAACCCTTTTTTCTACCTGTTTTTAAACCCGCCCTTTTCTACCGGTATTTCCTGCCCCGTTATCATATTTTTTGCCCTGGGCTCAAAATTTTCCTGCCCGTCTCCTGTTTCCTGCCCCCGGGCTAGATATTTTACCTGCCCTTTTCTACCTGTTTTCTAGCCCTTTTATTTGCTATATAAACCCGGGCCCCCCTTTTAGCTATATAACGCCCGGGAACCCCCCTGCCTACTATAAAACCAGCCCTGGTACCCCGTCCCCGGGCCCAGCAAAATACCACCCTGGCTACCCGTCCTCCTACTATATACCAGCCCTGGGTACCTGTATACCTGCCCTTTCCCAGCTATAACCAGCCCCCGGGGTACCTGTATACCTGCCCTCCTACTTTTAATACCCAGGGCCCCGTTACC
Source organism: Phyllomedusa bahiana (assembly GCA_025379985.1). Taxonomy (NCBI): domain Eukaryota; kingdom Metazoa; phylum Chordata; class Amphibia; order Anura; family Hylidae; genus Phyllomedusa; species Phyllomedusa bahiana. The sequence continues at coordinate 9,466 of JAODAL010074831.1, forward strand.
TGTATACCGCCCTGCCCCAGCTAAAATAAACCAAACCCCGGCTACCTTAAAAACCCGCCCCGTCTAGATATATACCTGCCCTGTCTACCTGTAAACCCCCCCTTTTCTAGCTAAAATACCCAAACCCTGTCAGCTTTTATAACCCGCCCTTTGGTACCTGTTTCCCCCTTCCAAAAAATTTCCCGCCCTGGCTTCCTGTATTGGGCCCGCCCTAGTATATACCAGCCCTTTTCTAAATGTTTTAACTGCCCTGTTCTTTTCCCGTAACCCTGCCCGTTAATATATTTCCAGCCCGTCTAGCTATATACCCCCCCCTGCTATCTGGGTTTTTCCCCGCCCCGTCTTGAAAATATACCTGCCCCGTCCCACCTTTAATAACCCGCCCGTCTAATATTACCCAAGCCATCTTTTGGGTATTTTTAAAAGCCCTTGGTAAACCTTTTCCGCCTAACTATATCCAGCCCCTTTACCTGTCCTTGGGCCTAGTATAAACCACCCGGGGAACCCCGCTCTTTCCCAGCTATATACCAGCCCTGGGCTACCCCTTTTCCCACCTAGCTTATACCAGCCCTGGCTTTCCGGAAAACCCCCACCTTCCCAGCTTTATAACCCGCCCGGTACCTGTAAAACCCCGCCCTTTCCCCAGCTAAAATACCAGCCCTTTGGGTACCCCTGTATACCCCGCCCTGGGCCCAGCTAAAAAACCAAACCCCCGGCTACCTGTTAAAACCTGACCCTTTCCTAGCTATATACCCCCCCCTGTTACCTGTAAAAATGCCCTGCCTAGGCTATTTAACCCGCCCTTTGGTAAATGTAACCCTGCCCTTCCTAGCTATATTAAACCCTGGGTACCCGGTTTTAACCCTTTCCCTGTCCCCCTGTTAAAAACCAAGCCCCGTCTAGTATTTTACCCCCCCCTTTTTCCTGGGGCTTACCTGGGATACCTTTGGGGGATGGGGGGGGGTTTAGGGGGGGTTATTTACCACCCTGGGGCAAATACCTGGGGGGATTTAAACCGGGCCCCGTTTTACCTGATTAACCTGCCCTGTCTAGCCCATATACCAGCCCTGTTAAACCCATTTTTACCAGCCCCCGTTTGGGTTTTTTACCACCCTTTTCTAGCTATTTTTACCGCCCCGTTCCCACCTGTATATTTGCCCTGGGCTAGCTAAAATACCTGCCCTGTTTACCTTATATACCCGCCCTTTTAGCTATATACCAGCCCCCGCTAGCTTTATACCCCGGGCCCCCTCTACCCGGGATACTGCCCCTGGTTTTGCTATAAAACCTGCCCTGCTTTTTTAACCTTATTAAAAAAAAAACCCTTTTTTTCCCAGGGAAAAAACCTTTTTCCCCCTGGAAACCCGTATATACCCCCGGGCTTTCTATAACCCAAACCCCTCTTGTTTTACTATTAACTCCTTTTCTTAACCCGTATTCCTGCCCTGTTACCCGTATACCCACCCTTGGAAAAGCTAAAATTTCCCAAAACCCCGGTAAACCCGTTTTCCTGCCCCTGCCTAGCTAATACCACCCCGGCTTAAACCCGTTTTACCTGCCCTGTCCCAAAACCCTTTTTCCTGCCCCCGTTTAGCTATATTTCCCCCTTTTTCTACCCGTATAAACCCGCCCTGTCTAACCGGGATTCCTGCCCTGTCTAGTATATACCAGCCCTTTTCAAACCCATAACCAGTGTTTAGCTATATACCAAACCCCGTCTAGGGTATATTCCTGCACTGTTACCTGTTTTACTGCCCTGTCTAGCTATATAAACCCGGCCCCCGTCTACCCATATTTCCAGCCCTTTTAGCTATATACCCAAAGGGCCCCGTCTAGTAGTCCCCGGGGGCCCCCCCCCTATCCGCCGCCCGCCCCGATCGTTTTGGGGCCTAAGGGCCGGGTACCATTTGAAACAATCGTTTTTAGGGGGCTTTGGACCTTGGCGGGGGCCCCCAGGGGGGCCCCCCCGGGGCGGAAATAACGTATGTGCGTTCCCCCCGGACGCACATACAGTTAGATTTTTCACAAACATAGAGCTCCGCGGGTACTCTGTGGGCCGGCAGGCAGGGTGCGGCTCTGTGCGGCCGGAAAGTGCACGCACGGGGGGCCCTCCGTTATATCTGCCCGCGCTTGGCCCGGTGAGTCACGCCGCTGAAAAAAAGACCCGGGGCAGCACCCCCCCGGGCAGCGGCCCGGGAGGGGAGGTTTAAGGGGCTGTTTAGGGGTTTTTAATTTTAATTAGCGGGTATTTATTCTGGGGGTTTTATCTATTGTTATATGTGAAAGGGGGGGGGGCTGTTAAACTATTGTTATATGTGGAGGGGGGGGGGCTTTTTTAAAAAATTGTTTATGTGCAGGGGGGGGGGGGCTGTTGCTATTGTTATATTTGCGGGGGGGGGGGCTGTTATCTTTTTTTATTTGTGCAGGGAGGGGGGGTGTTATCTATTGTTATATGTGCAGGGAGGGGGGCTGTTATTTTGGGAAAAATTTTTGCGGGAGGGGGGGGGTTATCTTTCTGTTATATTTGCAGGGAGGGGGGGTATTATCTATGTTATATGTGCAGGAAAGGGGGGGTATTATCTAATTTTTATAAAGTGCAGGGATGGGGGGAATTATCTACTGTTATAAAGTGGGAGGGAGGGGGGCTAATAAAACTACTGTTATATGTGCAGGGAGGGGGGGTATTATCTATTGTTATATGTGCCCGGGAGGGGGATTATTTACTGTTATATGTTCAGGGGGGGGCTATTAAAACTCTGTTTTATGGCAGGGGGGGGGGTATTTTTCTACTGTTATATGTTTCATGGGGGGGGGCTATTATCTACCCCGTTAAATATGCAGGGGGGGGGCATTATTTATGGGTTTTATTTTTCAGGGGGGGGGTATTATTATTGTTATATGTGGGAGGGAGGGGGGCTATTATTTTACTTTTAAAATGTGCAGGGGGGGGGGCCCATTATCTACTGTTTATGTGCAGGGGGGGGGGCTTTTAATACTATTATAAGTGAGGGAAGGGGGGCTATTATAAATTTATATGGGGCAGGGAGGGGGGCTATTATTATTGTTTTAAATTTTTTGCAAAGGGGAGGGGGGGAAATTATTTACTACTGTTATAAAAGGGGCAGGGAGGGGGGCTATTTTCTATGTTATTGTCAGGGGGGGGGGTTTTTAAACTACTTTTATATGTCCCGGGGGGGGGGGCTATTATATACTGTTAAATGTGCAGGGGGGGGGGCTATTATCCCACTGAAAAAAAGTGCAGGGAGGGGGGGGATATTATCTACTGGTATATGTGCAGGGAGGGGGCTTTTATTACGTTATATGTTTTAGGGCGGGGGGCTAATTTTCTTTCTGTAAAATTTTTGCAGGGGGGGGGCTAAATTTTTAATTTTTATAAAGTGCCGGGAGGACTATTAAACTACCTACTAAGTGCAGGGAGGAGCTATAAAACCCACCTACATTTTGTGCTGGGGAGGCCCTTTTAAACTACCACAATATGTGCGTGAGGCCTATAAAGTATCTTATACCCCGCTGGGGGACCTAAAAACCCGCCTTTTTAAAACCTGCTGGGGGACCTAAACCTTTCCTAATATACCCCGTGGGGGACCTAAACCTGCCTATATACCTTTTCTGGGGGAAACCCTTTTTAAACCCGCCTTTTATACCTGCTGGGGGGACATATAAACTTTAAAAACCCCCTACTGGGAAGATATTTAAAGTAAAAAAATCAAACCCCGGGGGGGGGTTTTAAAAATTACTGGGGGACCCCTTTTTCCTTCCTGGGGGGACAAAATAATTTTTGCGTTGTGAAGTTTGCAACAGTCGTTAAGGGCCCGGGTTTAGGCCCCCAAACTCAAGTCAATTGAAAAAAGTTTGGGAATCGGGCTCCGCGGACTCCAGTCGGGTTTAAGGCCCTTGTTAAGGCCCCCAATTTGATTGTTAAAGACCTTTGCAAACGACCCCCCGGGGACTACTGTTTTTAGCTATAAAAAATGCCCCGTTACCCCGTGTTTCTGCCCCTGTCCCAGCTATATACCTGCCCTGTCTACCCGTTAAAACCCAAACCCCGTCCAGCTTTTAAACCTGCCCTTTTCAAACCCTTTTTACCAGCCCCGTCTAAACTATATACCCAAACCCCTGTTAACTATATACCTGCCCGTCTACCTGTATACCTGCCCTGTCCCCACCTGTAATTTTCCCGCCCTGTTTTGCTAAAATACCTGCCCTGTTCCCACCGGGATACCAACCCTGTCAAACTATTTTACAAAGCCCTGTCTTCCTTGGGATACCAGCCCCGTTTTAGCTATATACCAGCCTGTCTAGCTTTATAAACCCGGGCCCCGTCAACCCTTTTCCCCCCCCTGCCCTGTCTACCCGTTTACTTTTCCCTGTCTAGCTGTATACCTGCCCTGTCTTCTGTTTTCCTGGGCCCCCGTCTACTGTATACCTGCCCCTGTCTGCCTAAAATCTCCCTGCCCTGTCCCCGCCCTTTTTATCTGCCCTGTTCCCGCCTTTTTATGTCTGCACTGTCTTTCCTAAAAAGTGGTCCAGTTAATTTTATGGCCCCTGCCGGTACATTTCTAGCCCCGCCCCGGCTTCATAATTGCCCCGATGCCTAATTTCTTTGGGCCCCGAATGCCTACTACTTTGGGCCCCACCCCGCCTACAAACTTTGGGCCTAAAGGCTAATTACTGCCCCTGGGCCAAAATGGGTAATTATTGGGCCCCTGGCCCTAGCTGGGTAATTTACTGCCCCTGGGGCC
>JAODAL010074832.1:0-14227 GCA_025379985.1 Phyllomedusa bahiana
CCGGGGTCCCTGCGCAGGGAACCCGGTTTTCCCCGCGGGAAGACAAGGGGTTTCCCCGCGGGGAAGGAACACTGTCCCACACGGGGCCTGCCCGCCCAAAGGGAACACCGTGTCCCTCGGGGGAAGACATGGTTTTTCCCGCCGGAAACGGTGTTTCCCCGGGGTGCAACAGGCCCCCGCGGGGGGCCATGGGCAAATGACACAGAAGGGAAACACAAATCCGGGAACAAGGAAAACACATTCACTGCAGAAGGAAACCCCAGTTTTCCCGACACAGAGGAACACAGTGTCCCCTGACAGCAAAAACATGCACTGACACAAGGTACACATGTCAATGAACAAACCCAAGGGAAACCAGTGGCCCCTACACAAGGAAAACACGGTCCTACAGCAAAGGAAACACAATTCACAAAACAGAAAGCACATGTCACTGACCCCGCAAGGGAAACACAGTGGGCCCCTGACAGAAAAAGAAAGGGAAATGCACTGAACAAACAAGGAAGCACAGTGTCCCCTGACCAAAAAAGCAATGTCACTGAAAAGCAAGGAAACACAGTGTCACGGGCAGGGAGAGGAAGCCCCGGTCAAATGACAGCCGAGGAAACCCCAGTGTCACTGACAGCAGAGGAAGCACAGGGCACGGGCAGCAAGGGGCACCCTGTCACTGACCAAGGAAAGGGAAAACCCAAAAGGGCCGTCACTGACAGCAAGGACACAGTGTCACGAAAAGCAAAGGAAGCCAGTGGCACTGACAGCAAGGGAAACACAGTGGCACTGACCCCAAAAGGAAACACATGCACTGACACAAAAGGAACCCAGTTCCCCTGACAGCAAGGGAAAAACAGGGTCACCCGACAGCAAAAGGAAAAAAAAAGTGGGCACGACAGGAAGCAGAGGAAGCCCCAGTGCCCCCGACAGCAGAGGGAAACACATGTCCTGACAGCAACCAAGAAGCAAGGGTTCAACCTTGACAGCAAGGGAAACACAGGTTGGGGGTTTACTGACACAGAGGAACCCCATTCCCCTGGGCCCAGAGGAAACACAGTTTTCACTGACAGCAAGGAGCACAGTGGCACTTTACACAAAGGAACACATGTCACAGAACACAGAGGGAAACACAGTGGGCCTGACAGCAAAGGAAACCAGTGTCACGGGCAGCAGAGGAACACAGTGCAGAACGGGACAGGCAACCAAGGGAACTCGTTCACGACACAAGAAGCACAGTGTCCCCCTGACAGCAAAAGGAAGCACATGTCACAACAAACAGAGGAAGCACAGTGTCACTGACACAAGGAAGGGACAAATTCACGGGCACCCCCCCCCCAAGGCCCCCGCAAGGAAGCACATGTCCCCCTGACAGCAAGGAACCCCATGTCACTGAACCCCAGAGGAAGCACAGTTCCGGGCACAGAGGAAACCCCAGGGTCCGAAAAAGCAAAGGAAACAAAAGTGTCACTACACAGAGGAAACACAGTGGGCACTGACCCCCAGAGGAACACAGTTCACTACAGCAAAAAAAGCCCGTTCACGACAGCAAGGAAACACATGTCACTGAAAAAGCAGAAAGCACATGGGACTGACAGCAGGGGGAACCAGTTCCAAATGACACCCAAAAGAACACAGTGTCCCCTGACCGCCCAAGGGAAACAAAGTGGGCACGGGCAGCAGAGAACACATGTCACTGAAAAACAAGGAACACAGTGTCAAAGACAGCCCGAGGGAACACATGTCACTGACAGCAGGGAAACCAGTGGCCCCTGACAGCAAGGAACACAGTTCACTGACAGCAAGGGAAACCAGTGTCCTACAGCAGAGGAACCCCAGGGTCCCCTGACCCCAAGAAAGCACAGTGCACGACACAAAAGGAAACACATTTCCCTGACAGCAGAGGAAACCCCAGTGTCACTGACAGCAAGGGAAACACAGTGTCCTGACACAACAGAAAGCCCCCAGTGTCACTGACAGCAAGGGAAACCCAAAAATTTTCAATGACAGCAAGGAAGCACAGTGTCACAAAAGCAAGAAACCACAGTTCACTGACAGGCAAGGAAAAAACCTGTCACTGACAGCAGAAAGGGAAACCCAGTGTCACTGGGCAGCAGAAAAAACAAATGTCACGGCCCGCAAGGAAACCATGTCACTGACGCAAGGAAGCACATGTCACTGAAAAGCAAGGAAGGGAAAATGGGCCCCTGACCCCCAGAGGAACAAAAGTTCACGGCAGCAAGGAGCACAGTGCACTACAGCAGAGGGAACACATGGGCACTGACAGCAGAGGAAGCACAGTGTCACTGACAGCAAGGGGAAAAAAAAGTTCCCCGGGCAGCAAGGGAAACACAGTGTCACGACACAGAGGGGGCACTGTGGCACTGACGCAAAAAAGCACCGTGTCACTGACACAGAGGAAGAAAAAGTGGTCACGGGCCCGCAGAGGAACACAGTGTCCGAAAAGCAAGGGAAAAACCCTGTCACTGACACAAAAAGGAAACCATTACTGACACAAGAGGGGAAAAACACAGGGCACTGCAAAAAAACACAAATGTCACGACAGCCCGAGTACACAGTGTCCCCTGACAGCAAGAAGCAAAATTCACTGACAGCAAGGAAACACAATTTTTCACGACAGCAAAGGGAAAAAAAAGTGTCACTGACAGCCCAAAGGGAAACACAGTGTCCTGACAGCAAAAAGGAACACAGTGGGCACTGGGCAGCAGAGGAACACAGTTTACTGACAGCAAAAAGGGAAACACATGTCACGCACAAGGGAAACACATGTCACGACAGCAGAGGGGAAACACAGTGTTCCCCTGACAAAACAGAGGAACACAGTTCACTACACAAGGGGAAACAAGGGGCCCCTGAAAGCAGAGGAAACACAGTGCCTGCAGCAAAGAGAAGCACAGGTCAGGGCAGCAAGGAACCCAGTGTCCCCTGACACAAAAAGGAAGCACAGGGCACTGACAGCAAGGAAACACAGTGTCCCGACAGCAAAAGGAAGCACATGTCCCCGAACGAGAGCACAGTGTCACTGACAGCAAAAAGGAAAACACAGTTCCCCTGACAGCAGAGGGAACCCGTGTCACGACACAGAGGAACACCCGTGTCACTGACCCCAGAGAACACATGTCCCCTGAAAAAAGCAGAGGAAGCACAGTGTCACTGACAGCAGAGGAAGCACAGTGTCACTGACAGCAGAGGAAGCACAGTGTCACTGACAGCAGAGGAAGCACAGTGTCACTGACAAACAAGAAGCACATTTTCACGGAAAAACAAGGAAGCACAAAAGGGCACTACAGCAAGGAGCACATTCACGACAGCAGAGGAACAAAGTGTCACGGCCAGAGGAAGCCCCAGTGTCCCCTGACACAAGGACCAGTGGCCCCTGCACAAGGAAACACAGTGTCAACTGACACAAGGAACACATGTCACTGAAACAGAGGAAGCACAGTGTCCCCTGGGCAGCAAGGAAACACAGTGTCACTGAAGCAAGGGAAACCCCAGTGTCCCCTGACAGCAAAAAGGAACACAGGTTCCCTGACCAGCAAAGGGAACACAGTGGCACTGACAGCAAAAGGGAAGGCACATGTCACGCAGCAAGGAAGCACCCTGTCAAGACAGCAAGGGGAAACAAGTGTCACGGGCAAAAGGAAGCACAGTTCCCCTGACAGGAAAGGGGAACACAGTGGCACTGACGCAAAAAAGCACATGTCCCCTGCCCCAGAAGGGGAGCACAGTGTCACTGACAGCAGAGGAAGCACAGTGTCACTGACAGCAAGGAAAGCACAGTGGGTCACTGACAGGCCCCCTTAGCACGTTTCCCTGCGCAGGAAGGGGGTCAGTGTCACTTTTTCCCCCCCAAAGGAAAACGGTTTTTCCCGCCAAACAAGGCCCCGTGTCATGAACGGGCGAGAAGGGCCCCGGTCCTTTACACGGGAGGGTAGGGAAAAGGGCCCCTGCACAAAGGGAACACGTGGTTTCCCCCGGCCATGACACTTTTTCCCTGCCAGGGAACACTTTTTCCTGCGCAAACGGAGGAACACGGGTTTTCCCGCGCAGGGAAACGGTTCCCTGCGCCCGGAACCTGTGTTCCCTGCGCAGAAGGTTTTCCCGTGTCAAGACAGCCCGCGGAAGCACATTTTTCCCCCGCGCAAAGGGGCCGTGTTCCCTGCGCCAAAAACACGGTCCCGCGCAAAAGGGAAGCACCCTTTTTCCCCCTGACACGATTTCCCCGTAATCACGGGCCCCGAGGAACACGGGGTCCCTCGCAGTGAAGGGAATTTGTTTTCAGGAAACCGGGCCCCCCCGGGTAGCACTTTTTCCTTGCGCAGGAAAACTTTTTCCCTCGCAAAGGGGAAAACGTGTCCCGAAAGGGAAGGGGGGGGTAGCACGTGTTCCCTGCGCAAGACACGGGTTTCCCCCGCAAAGGAACACGGTTCCTGACAGCGGGAACCGTTCCCTGCGCAACCGAGGGCCCCCGTTTTCAAGGGCAGGCCCCTTTTGGACACGGTTCCCTGCGCAAGGAAGGGACCCTTTTCAGGACAGGCCCCCCGGGAGGACATGTCCCTCCCTGCCAGGAAAACGTGCCCTCGCGCTTTTTAGGGACACCGTGTTCCCTGCGAAGGGAAGGGCCCCGTGTCATGACACCGGAGGAAGGCACGGGGTGTTGACCGGCCCCGGCGCAAGAAGGCCCCGGGTCAAGGGCAGGGGAAGGTAGGACATGTCCCTACGCAAAACACATGTTCCCTTTCGCAAAACACGTGTTCCCCTGCCAGGGCAAGGCCCGTGTCAGGACACACCCCGGAAGCACCTTTTTTCCCGCACAGGGAACACTGTGCCCGCCCCCGGGGAGTACACTGTGTTCCACTGCGCAAGGGGGTTTCCTTCTAGGCAAGGCCCGGAACCCCATTCATACAAAAGGTGCCCGGGTCATGACACTCTCCTTCCTGCAGCAGGAACACGGGCTTTTCCTTAAAGCACGGTTCCCGGCGCAGGGACCGTGTTTCCCTGCCAAAACACGGGTTTTTCCCGAACACGGGTTTGCCAGTGCACTTTCACCCCGGTTATGCACGTGTTTTACTGCAGTGACACGTGTTTCCCTCGCAGGGAACACGGTTCCCTGGCCGCAGGAAACGTGTTCCCGCGAGGACACGGGGGTAACCCTGCGAGGAAAAACGTGGGCCCCCGCGCGAGGAAAGTGGTTCCCTGCCAAAGGGGGCACGTGTCCTTCCGATCGGACCAGTGGCCCCTGCGCAGGAACACTGTCACCCCGCGCAGGGAAGGGAACCCCCTGTCATGACAGGGAAGGTAGCACGTGTCCCCTGCGCAGGAAATTTCCCCGTGTCCCCTGACACCCCCCCAGGAAAACGTTTTCCCTGCGCAAAAACACTGTTCCCTTTTTGCAGCAGGGTTCCCGTGTCATGACACGGGCCTTTCCCGGCCCAGGAACACGTGTTTTTCCTTTCGCAGAAACCCCGGTTCCCTGCGCAGATGGGCCCCGCGCAAAGGGGGCACGTGTTCCCGGCGCGCAGGAACACAGTTCCCTGCGCCAAATACACGGTTTCCCTGCGCAGGAACACGTTCACCCCGCGGAGGACCCCGTTCCCCTGCCAGGGAAGGGTCGTCCTGACATGCAGGGTTCCCCTTTTCCACTGCACCCGCCGCCATGCACTGGACCCCTGAGGAACACTTTTTCCCCCGCCAAAGGGAAATGTGGTTCCCGCCAAGAAAACAGGTTCAACTGCGCGAATGCACGTGTTCCCTGCCGCAACAGTGGAACACTGTGTTCCCTGCTGCAGAGAACACGGGGTTTTCCCGGGCCAGCATAAAGTCACCCTTGGGCAGACAGGCCCGGAGTAAGGGCCCTTGTTCCCCCTGAAAAGCCCCGGGAAACACGTGTTCCCTGCGCAAAAACACGGGTTCCCTGCGCCCCCCCGTAAAAACGGTCCTCCGGGACAAAAATTTTTTCCCCAAAAGTGTTCCCTGGCGGCAAATACACGGGTTCTGCAGCAAGGGCAAAAAATTTTTTCCCGCGCAAAGGGAACGTGTTTTTTTTCTGACAGCCCCCAGGAACCCCGGTTCCCTTTCTGCAGGAAAGGAAGGGGGGACAGTGTTTTTCCGCACTTAGGAACACCCGTGGGACCCCGACAGCAAGAAACCCCGTGTCAGGGCAGGCCCCGGAGGAAGCACCCCAAATGTCACGGCCCCCGGAGGAAGCACCCCGGTCATGACAGGGGGTTGGAAGGCCCCCGTGTCATGAAAAGGGCCCGGCCAAAAGTGGTCCTCTGCGCGAGGACACGTTTTTCCCTGCGTTTAAAGGGAAGTACCCCGTGTCCGAAATTTTTCCCGGGGAGGAACACGGTTTTCCTTGGCCGCAAGGGGGAAGCCATTTTCCCTGGAGCCCTGGGAACACCCCTTCACGGACCCCCGGGAACCATGTCACTGCAGGAAGGCCCCCAGTGTCATGACAAAAAGGGATGGAAGCACTTTTTCCCCCTGCGCAGGGAAAGCACCCCCTGTCCCCGGGGCACGGACCCGTTTTCAAGGGCACGGGGACCCTGCGCAAAGGGAACACGGTTACTGCGCAGGAACACGTGTTCCCTGCCAGGGAAAGCCCACGGTCCCCGGGCACGCAACCCGTGTATGACAGGCCCGCCGAGGAACTGTGTTCCCCCGCGCAAAGGAACACGGCCCTTGGGGCAAAGGAAAACGTCCCCGGCAGGAACATGGCACCCCGTGTCATGACAGGGAAGTGTAAGGCACGTGGTTTTACCCGACACCCCCCGGGAGCACTTTTTCCTCTGCGCGCAGGAACACGGTTTCCGGGGCCCGGGAACACGTGTTCCCCTGGCCGCAGGAAGGCCCCCGTTCGGAAAATTTTAAAGCGGAAAGGGAAGGGCCCCCCTGTCATGACAGGCCCCCAAAGGCCCCCCTTTTTTCCGGCAGCAGAGGTTCCCTGTCATGACACGGAACCCTGGTCCGGACACCCCCCCGGGTGCCCCAGGTTTCCCGCGCAAAGGAAAACGTGTTTTTTTGGCGCAAGCAGGGCCCCTTTTCATGACAGGCCCTTCGAGGAACACGTGGTTCCCTCCGTCCCGGCAAGGCAAGAACTGTGTAATCTGCGCAGGACACGTGTCCCTGCGCTGAGGAACACGTGTTCCCCTGCGCAGGGCACAGTGTCCCTGGGCGCAAATGACACGGGGCTTCCCTGCGCCAAAGGAACACTGTGTTTCCCCAGCGGAAGCACGTGATCCTGTCCCGGAACCCCGTTCCCCTGCGCGAGGAAAAACGTTTCCCCGGCGCAGGGAAAGGGGAAACCCCCTGTCAGAACAAGGGGGCCCCGTGTCCCCGGGCAAGGCCCCCGGGGAAACACAGGGGTCATGACAGGCCCGCGGAGGAACACCGTTTGTCTCTGAGGGCATGGGTTTTTTTCCCGTGGCACTGGATCGCGAGGAACACGTGTTCCCTGCCCGAAGCTCAGGCCCTTGGCCTTTAAAGGGAAGGGCCTTCCTCCCGCACCAGGGAACACGTGGTTTCCCCGCAGAGTGCAAAGTGTTCCCTGCCAAAAGGAACACATGTTCCCTTTCTGCAAAAACACGTGTTCCCTGCGGGTGATGAACACGTGTTCCCTGCGCAAAGGGAAGGGTTCCCGGTGTCCACTTTTCCCCGCGGAAGGGGGAAAACTTTTTTCCCCCGCTGCAGGGAACACAGTTCCTGCCCCCTGAGGACACTTTCCCTGCGCAAAGGGAAAAAAAAGGTTTCCCTGCCAGGAAAGGCCTTCCTCTGCGCGGCAGGGAACACTGTGTTCCCTGGCAGGGCAAGGTACCTTGGGCCCCGGACAGGCCCTTTCCAAAGGAAAACGGTTTGCCCCTGACACGGGAACCCGTTGCAGAACCCCCGGGGTGCCCGTGTCATGACAGGCCCCCGAGGAACACGTGTTTCCCCCGCAAAAAGGACCGGTGTTTTCCCCCGCAGGGAACCCCGTGTTTCCCCGCAGGGAAAACACGGGTTTCCCCTTTTTCCGCAACAGGGAAGCACGTGTTCCCTGTCACAGGGGGAAGGCAAAAAGTGTTCCCTGCCAAAGGGAAAAAGCAATCACTTTTAGGACCCCGAGTCCTTGTGCGTCACTGGTTCCCGCGAGGAAAAACGTGTTTTTCCCGCGCAAGGTACCCCTGTGGGGCACTTTTTCCCCGCCAAAAAGGGGCACCTTGGGGTCATGACAGCGTGGCCCCGTTTTTCATGACACGGGCCTTTTTCCCGCCAAGGGCACGTGTTTCCCCCACTGCAGGAAGGGCCCCTTTTTCATGACAGGCAAGCGAGAGACACTTGGGCCCCCGCGCAGGAACACAGGGTTCCCGCGCAGGAAAAACTGTGTTTTCCCCGCCAAAGGGGCACAGGTTTTTCCCCGGCTGCAAATGACACGTGTTCCCGCCAAAGGAACACGTGTTCCCCGCGCAGAAGGAACCCGGTGTCATGACACGGGGCCCCGTTTTCATGACAGCCCCGGAAGCAAATGACACTTTTTCCCCCGGGGAAAAGGAACACTTTTTCCCTGGCGAAAAGGCCCCGGGAAGGCACGGTTCCCTGCTGCAGAAGGGGATGCACGGTTTCCCCTCCGGTAAAACACGTGGTTCCCCCGCGGCAGGAAAAACGGCCCCGCGGGAAGGGTCCTTGTGCATGACAGGGAAAGGGTTTGGAAAATGCCCTCGGCAGGGGAAAACCTTTTTCCCCGCCGCCCAAAAACACTGTGCTTCCCGCGAGGAAAACGTGTTTCCCACTGCCAAAGGGACAGGGTTCCCCGGCATACAGGTGCCCGTTTTCATGACACGGAACACAGTGCAAATGACCCCGGTGCCAGGCACGGCCCCGCGCAGGAAAAACGTGTCCCTGACGCAGAGGCCCCGGGCCCCCTGCGCCCGGAAAGGGACCCCCTTTTTTCAGACAGGCCCCCGAGGAACAAAAGGGGTTTTTCCCGAGAAAAGCAAGGATTGCACGTTTTTCCCCCGCCAAGGAAAACGGTATCCTGTCAGGAAGGCCCCGTGTCAGGACACTGTGCTTCCCCTGCTGTCATGACCTTGCCCCTCTGTCATACACTGTGCTTCCTTGCGCAGGGGCACTGGCTCCTCTGCGTCATGCCCCTGTGCTTCCCCGCTGTCAGGGCCTGTGCTCCCCTGCGCATGACACTGGCTCCTCCTGCATCACTGTGCTTCCCCTGCTGTCAGTGACACGTGGGTTCCTCCTTTTATGACCCCTGTGCTTCCCCCTGGGTGCATACACGGCTTTTCCCCTGTGTCAGGGCACTGGCCCTCGCGCAGGACACGGCCCTCTGCGTCATGACACTGTTTGCTTTTAAAACCTCTGCCCCGGGCTGACCTGTCCCTCTGCTGTCATGACCGTCCCTCTGCTGTCAGTGACACTGTGCATCCTCGCCTGTCAGTGACACTGTGCTTCCTCTGCTTTATAACTTGCTTCCTCTGCTGTCAGGGACAGTGCTTTCCCTGCGTCATGAACTTCTTCCTTGCTTCGTCATGCACTGTGCTTTTCCCCTCGTCATGACACTTGCTTCCCCTTCTGTCATACACGTGCTTTCCCCTGCTGTCTGACATTTTGGGGGCCCTCCTCTGCTGTCAGGACACTGGCTTCCCCTCTTTCTGTCTAACTGTCTTCCTCTCTGCAGTACCGTGCTCCCCCGGCCCCTACACTGTCTTCCTCGCTGCAGGGCACTGTGCTTTCCCCCCGCTGTCAGGACACGTGCTTCCCTCTGTCATGACACGTGTTCCTCTGCTGCTGACACGTCTCCTTCGCGTGACACTGGCCCTCCTGCTGTCAGTGACACTGTGCTTCCCTGCTGTCAGTGACACTGTCCCCTCTGCATTTCCCCCGCGTCATGACACTGGCCCCTCTGCGTCATAACGTGCTACCCCGCTGTCCCTGACACGTGCTTCCCTCTGCGTCAGGACACTTGGTGCTTCCTCCGCGTTGTACACGGCTCCCCCTTCTGTCAGGGCACTGTCTTCCCCCCTGCTGTCAGTGACACTGTGCTTCCTCTGCTGTCAGTGACACTGTGCTTCCCCTCTGCGTCAGTGCACGGCAAACCCCGTGTCAGGACACGGGTCTTCCCCTCTGTCATGACAAAGGCTTCCTTGCGCAGTGCACTGGCTTCCCCTCTGCTTCCGTGAACTGTGCTCCAGCTGGCAGGGACACTTTCTTCCCTGTGTCATGACACGGCCTTCCCTGCGCAGGACCGGGGTTCCCAGCTGCAGGCACTGGCCCCCCTGCAGGACACGGCTTCCCTGCGCAGGAACCCGTTTTCCTGCGCAGGGCACTGTCTTCCCGCTGTCAGGGCAAAACCCCCGCGCAGTGACACTGGCCCCTTCTTCCAGGACACTGGCCCCCGCAGACACTGGCCCTCGAGGACAATGTCCCTCCGTGTCTGACACTGGCCGGGAAAACAAGGCTTCCCCTGCGCAGGAACTGTGTCCTCGCGCATGCACTGGGCCCCCTGTCATGACACGGGCTTCCCTGCGCATGACATGGCGCCCTTGCGTCAGACACGGCTCCCTGCGCAGGAACACGGGCTTCCCTGCGTCATGACAGTCTTCCTCCGCAGGGACACTTTTCTTTTCCCCCGCAGGTCACTGACGGGAAAACACAGTGACTGACAAAAAGAAGCACAGTTCCCCCTACAGCAAGGAAACACTGCACGAACAAAAGGCACAGTACAACAGCAAGGAACAAAGGGGCACTGACAGCAAGGAACACAGGGGACTGACACAGAGGACACAGTTCACTGAAAAAAGGACACAGTGTCCGACACAAGGAACACGTGCCGACAGCAAGGAACCAGGTCACACGCAGAGGAAGCACGTGCACTACCGCAAAAAAGGCACACAGAGGGCCATGCAGCAAAGGGAACAATGTCACACACAAAACACATTCACGACAGCAAGGGAAAACAGTGCACTACAGAAAAGTACACGTGCACCCACGCAAGGAAGCCATTTTCACGACGCAGAAAGCAATTCACTGACACAAGGGAAACACATGCACTGACACAAGGGAAACCAGGTCACTACAGCAAGGAACACAGTGTCCGGGCACAGGGAACACAGGCACGACACAAGGACACAGTGTCACGAACAAAAAACACATGTCACTGACACCCCCCCAAGGTCACAGGGTTTTACTCAGCAGAAAGCAAGGGGTCAACGACAGCAAGGAAAGCCATGTCATGACACAGAGGGCACGGGCACGGCAGCACGGGCAGCAAAGGAACCCCAGTTTCACTGACACAAAGAACCTGTCCAAATTTACAGCAAAAGGGGCACATGCCGGGCAGCCGAGGAAACACGTGGCACTGACAGCCGAGGGAACACAAGGCACTGACAAGAGGGACACGTTTCACGGGGCCCTTTTCATGCAAAACCAAGGGGCACGGTAGGGCCAAAAACACAGGGCACTGACAAAAGCAAAAGCACAGTTTTCATGACCGCAGAGGAACACAGGTCCCCTGCCAAGAACAAGGCAATGACCCAGAGGTGCACATTTCACGGGCGCAAAAAGCCAGGGCACGAAAGCAAGGGAAACAAAAGTGCACTGACAGCAGGAACACTGTCCCCTGACACAAATAACCAGGGTTTACGGGCAACAAGAAGAAACACTGGGCCCCGGGCGCAAGGAACACAATGGCCCGGGCACAGAAGCCGGGGCCCCGACAGCGGGAACACAGGCACTGACCAGAGTAACAAGGGTCCGGGGCCCCAAGGAAAAAACAGGGCACTGACACAAGGGCACATGGGCCCCTGGGCCCAAGGAAACACAATTCCCCTACCAGGGAACACGGGCCCTGCACTGGAAACACAGGCCCCTGACAGCAGGAAAGGGAAACCCCAAGGGCCAAATGCCGCAAGGAAAACCCGGTCACTGACACAGAACACCCGGCACGGAACCCGAAAGAGGAACACAGTGTCACTGACACAAGGAAAACCCAGTTCACGACCAAAACCATTTACTGACACAGAAAGCAAGTTTTACTGAAAACAACAGAAAAGCACAGGCCGACCAAGCAAGGAAGCAAGCACTGACAACAGAAAGAAGTGTCACGCGCGGGGCATTGCAAAGGGAAAACAGGTTTTCCGGGCACAAGAAGCACATGTCCCCTGACAGGGAAGGGAAACACAGGGCACTGACAGCAGAGAAGCACTTTTCCCCGGGCACAAGAAACACAGTGGCACTGACCCGCAGGGTAACAGGGGTTTACTGAACAACAGAGGAACACATGTCACGGAAAAATGCAAAACACAAAGGGCACATGTTTAGCAGAAGGGCACAGGTAAAGGGCAAAAAGGAACCAGGGCACCCGGGCAGCCAAAAAGGGAAACACAGTGGGCCCCTGACACAAGGAAACACGTGCCCCGAACCAGAGGGAACACCGTTCCCCGGCCCGGGAACAAGGAAAACTTTCACTGAACCCGCAAGGAACCCCAGGGTCACTGACACAAGGAACACATTTCAAGACAGCAAAGGACACATGTCACTGACCAGAGGAAGCAAGTGTCCGACAGCAAGGAACACAGGGCACGACCCCAAGAAGCACATTCACTGACACAAAACACAGGGCCCCCTGACGCAGAGGAAACCGTGTCACGACACAAGCAAGGAAGCACAGTTCACTGAACGGGAAAATAAGCAAAGGGAACACGTGTTTACCGACAGCAAGAAGCACTTTTCACGGGGCACAAAAGAAACAAGTTCCCCTACACAGAAAGCACAGTTTACTTTACAGCCGGGAAGCCAGTGGCATACAGCAAAACAAAATGGGGCCTACACAAAAAACATTATAACAAATGCCCCAATGACGCAGAAACCCCCGTTCCCCTGACACAAGGAAAACACATGTCCCCACAGCAAAAGCCGGTACTGACCCAAGGAAGCACAGGGTCCCCGGCGCAAGGAAACCATTTACTGACACAAAGAAGCACATTCACCGACAGCAAGGAACCAGTGTCCTGACACCCGGGGAACACAGGTCACTGACGAACCCAAAGGGCCCCAGTGCACTGACAGCAGGGAACACATTCCCCGGGCAAACAAGGGGAAAACATGTTGGGGGCCGGTCCACAAAGGACCCCAAATTCACGGGCACAAGGGAACCGGGTCACTGACAGCAAGGGGCCCCAGTGTCACGGGCGCAAGGGAACACAGGGGCACTGCCCCAGAGGAAAACAAAAGGTCACGGGCACAAACACAGTGCACACAGCAAGGGAAACACAGTGTCACTGACCAAGGAAGCACAGTGGGCACTGACAGCAAAAAACCGTGTCACGACGCAGAGGGAACCAAAAAGGTCCCCTGCACAAGGGAAGGAAACAGTGGGCATTTACAGCAAGGTAGCACGGTCACTGACGCAGAAAAGGGAAAACCCCAGGTCACTGGGGGCCAACAGAAGGGAAACACAGTGTCCCCTGACACAGAGGGAGCACTGCACGACACAGAAAGCACAGTTTCACGACCAAGGAAACCATGTCACTGACAGCAGAGGACACATGCAGACAGCAGAAAAAAAGCACAAAAAGGGAAAACCCTTTGCAGCAAAGGACACGTGTCACTGACACAGAGGGAAACCAGTGCCGACACAAGGGGGAAACACGGGCAAGACAGCAAGGTCCCAGGTCACTACAGCAAAAAACCCTGTCCTGACACAAGGCACAGTGCACTGACAGCAGAGGAAACACAGGTCCCCGCAGCCAAGGAAGCCGTTCATGGAACAAGGAAACACAGTGCACTGACAGCGAGGAAGCACATGTACTGACAGAAGGGAAACCAGGTCATGACAGCAAAGGGAAACCAGTGCACGAAAAGCAAAAAAGCACAGTGTACGCAGCAAGGGGAAACATGCACTGACAGCAGAGGAAGCAAGGGTCACTGACGCAGGGGGCCATGTCCGACAAGAGAAGCACGTGTCAGCAGCAAGGAACCATGCACTGACAGCAAAAAACGTGTCCGCACGAGGGGACCAGGTCACGACAGCAAAAAAGGGAAACACTGTCACTCCAGAGGGAAAACACAGTGCCTGACAGCAAGGAACACAGTGCACACACAAGGGGGGCACATTCATGCAGCAAAACACATTCCTGACACAGAAACCAGTGGCACGGAGCAAGGGAAAACGGTCACTGACAAAGGACAAGTGTCAAAGACGCAAGGAAACCATGCACTGACAGGGGGAAAT